>JAOEHV020295896.1:0-11814 GCA_025447995.2 Isaurus tuberculatus | reverse complement strand
CAACTAGCCCACTGGGCAACATGACGAGGTAGATTAGCTAGCCCGGTGTGTTTTTCACTAGACATTGTACGCCAGGCAAGTACTAAATCGAGCCCTGCAGTTAATAGCTGTCAGTAGTAAGACTATTCAGTAAGAGTTTTCCTCTTTTCTTTAGTTGAATACAGTTGAAGTAAGTCAATGCTTTGTGAGTTGACTTTCAAAATTTTCCACCACCAAGCTGTCACATGTTTTAATGTCAACTTAAAATTAATGTTGAAAAATATTTTTAACTTAATTTTATTATTTTGTTATAGGGTATACAAAATATAAAGTTAGAGATAGAAGATCCTGAGGATCAACTAGTAGATCAAAATTTTGGGCATGGAAGGTTTGTTATAAATTCTTTTCAACTGAGTCATACACAAAACAGTAAATATTGCAACTTGTTTATTGTATTCTTTAGTATGAAATATGGTTTAAGCTACCATGTGTTTAATTTGCCAGTTTTGTATTAACTGAAGTTTAATCTTGATTTGATTTTGTTTATTGCTTGCGGCCAGGCTAAGTTTAACAAATCTGATGTTTGTTTGAACTTATTAAACTTAGATTTTTAAAGCCTCAAATGAATATATTTATTACCTTTTAGTGAGTTTGTTATACTTACTTGCAATTTACTGTAACATTCCGTGTGTAAAATTTGCCAGTTTTTTATTTAACGGATCAAGACTTACGCTTGATTTTATTGTTTTGCAGCCAGGCTTTAATTAATCTGATGTTAACTGGTCATGCTGTTTCAAATGTTTGGGATCTTAATCGAGATGTGTCAGGATATGGTTGGTATTTAAATAAAATTTGTTAGATTTACCCAATTCCTAAGTTCAATAAATTGAGGTTTAAGTTAAAGTTTTAAGAAACCACAAATTAAACTAAAAAATAAGAACTTAGCAATAAATATTATTGAAAAAACTCTATGGTGACAAAATTAACTATTGTTTGTGCTTAGATTTTTGATCAATAAACTACACATTTGAAGAGTTAAAAACTCAAAAAGAAAAAATAATTTATAATATATATTGTGTAATATATTTATAAATTTATGAGTTAAAATTCCTAGTAAAAATAATTTTGTTAGATTGTTAACAAAAAAAATATTGAATAAAATTTGCTTGATTCTGTTTTTTCAAATTGTTTTTATTTAATAAAATATACTGTAAATATAACATTTTAGTCTGTAATTTATTGCTAATATTCCCTAAATATTATTAAACCAAGTCAGTGATAGTTGAGGACCTAAATTAATATGATACAGTGATTCAGATACTTGAGATGTTAAGTTTAAAAGAATGCCCTTTGTGGAACAGACAGAGGATGTAACACTGTTTTTAATAAGTGTGTGGGGTCCCCCTATAATAGGTTGAGAGACTGGGCCTTTGTAATTTTAATAGCATCATTATTAGAGAAGACACTATTAAAGGTAAAAGCATAATTTGCAGTTGATGTAGTAAATACAGCACCTTTTCATCCACACACACACTGTCTTGTCAGGTCAATATTACTGTCTTGTCAGGTCAATATTACTGTCTTGTCAGGTCAATATTTGACCTTATTATATGGCAGGCTTGTTGAGCGGGCAAGATGAAGCGATTAGTCTGTGTTCTGATTGGTTACACGAGCGGGCAAGATAGGGCCATCTTGCCCGCTCGGGATTTTCAGTAGTAAAGAGAAATTCTTTGGCCATATAATAAATCCTTTATTGAACAAGCTTGTTCGGTCAAGGTGGCTGGATATTGGCCTCGTTCTTTTTTTGCATTTTCATGGACCTCGACTTCGTCTCGGTCCATAATAACGCAAAACAAAGAACTTGGCCAATATCCAGCCATCTTGACCTCACGCTTGTATGTTCAATAACCCATATATATATTCATGGTCACCACATATTATGATCTAGCTCTTTCCTTTTCGTAAATTTATACAGAGTATCAGCTTAACACTTTCATGGTAAATTCTTATTTAGAACTTAAAGGAATTCCAGAGCAGTCAACTTTAGGATATTTAACTCTTTTAGAGGCATTAAGATATTGTGAGGTAAGTGCAACTTTTTTGTAATAATAATATCCCAGTTCTATACCCAGTTCTGCAAAGATATGATCATTTTTGCAAAAGAAAAGTCAGCTTTTTTCCTCTATTATGAGGTTGGTAAAAACATACCATTGTTTGCTGGGAGCTAATCTGAAATGGATTAGGGTCCCATCCAAGGGAAAAGTCATATGCTTAGCATTACAGAAAGCATTGTTAAGTACTTCCCTGATCACTCCATTTGGCTTGTAATATGTAGGCTAAGCTAGCTAAATCCTTTTCCAAGCCAAGTGGCCCATTGGAGCTGCCGCGCTTATCTCCGGTTTCTGTAGTGTTAAGCGGATGAGAGTCATTGACTCCCCGTGGACAAGATACTAATCCATTGCAGGTTAGCTCCCACCCAAAGCTGGTACTCATTTACCAACCTCGTAAGGATGGAAAGCTGAGTTAGCTTTGGCAGAAAAGAAGGTCACACAAAATAAATGTTCAAATATTGGCAGAGCCGAGGAATCAAACCTGGGACCTTGTGGTTGGAAGGCAGAGATCTTACCAACTGCACCAACCACGCCGCCATGTTATATATATGTAGGGCGTGATACAATTTATCATCGTTTATCTCTTGTTTTGATGACTTTGTTGTCTTAAATGTTGTCATCATCGTCAAGGTCATTATCTTTATCATGCGTTTTGTTTTAAACATAGTTTTGGTGATGATAGTTTAATTTGCCAAACATTCATTTTAGTTTGTTTTACTTCCAACTGACTTAAAATTTGCTTGTCATATTAGGAAAAAAGTAAAATATTATAGTTTAACAGTTTAAATTGTTTTTTTAAAGAAATCTAACCTATAAAATAATCTTTTAATAATAATCAGGTTGGCAGTTTTCTGAAGTCTCCAAAATATCCCATATGGCTGTTAGGTAGTGAAACACATATAACTGTCTTTTTCACAATGGTGAGTTTATATTAGAGAGCTTAAGCAAGGACGACGAGGACGACTACGAGAACGCCATAAAACAATAGCCTTAATGAACAAAAACAATTGCTACTGCATGCCCGGCACATGAGTTTTACAATTTGGTTCATTAGTACTTAATTAGCTGTTCTCGACCTGACAACGACGTGAATTGGGCAAATTTGAGGTTATGAGGAGGACACAAGCACCTAACAATGAATTTTCAATTTTTTCTACAAACAACCACACCGTTAATACCAATTTCATTTGTGCAATGTCGATACACACTTTCTATGCCAAACGATATGGAACAGTGGCAATATTAATACCGACAATAACAAGAAATAATATTTTTGACAATGTTCTCATAGCCGTTGTCATTGTCCTTGCTTAAGGTCCCTATCTGTGAACAGCTGTTAGGAGCTTTACATAACATAATTTATTATGTTTAATAAGAACACTAGGTAACCATAAATTCTAAAAATCACTGATTTTCATTTCGAATCAGCCCTAACTTTAATTTTTTGGGTAAATAATTTATGTGCCAGAAAAAGTAATTTATAATTACTACAGCTACAGAAGACAGGCACTAATTTTGTAGGCCTTCGCCCTTGAAGTACTATGAAGCTCAAGTGTTAGCTACTATATATGTACAGCTGTTTTTGCCTTATTTAGTCTTGCTTTCAGGGAACCATAGCTGGTTGCTGGCTTAATGCCACTTGACAGACCTTTTAAGGTCAAACATATAACCAGGGTACAAAATTAACACTGATTAGCTGGCTTTTAGTCTCAAAAACAAATCCCCCAAAGAATTGTGATTCAGGAAAATATATAATATATTAATTTAGTATAAACCGCACAGGTGAATAGGTCTTTTTCGTGCACTGATTGGCTAGCTCAGAGGTGATTAGCCAAGTACTATTCACCTCTGAGCAGCCGAAGAAAAAAATGGCTTCCCGTTACCATTTGTTGGTATATTAGTCACAAATAAAGTTATTCTTTGATCTGCTAGTTATTCTGCTTGTGTGGTATATATACTAAAACAATTATTCACCTCAGTGTCAGTGAAAGTGCTGGATATTTACCTTCTTCGCTTTCTTTGGCTGCTCGGAGGTGAATAGTACTTGATGGCTAATCACCTCCGAGCTAGCCAATCAGCATTCGAGAAAAGTACTATTCAGTTATGTGGTATATACTAATTGTTAATAATTATACAGTCATCCAGATTGACTAGCTGAAAATTTTCATTTTTTGTACCCCAGCTGATAACATTCAAGCTCATTATAATTTATGATAGATTTAAGGGGTATATATTGTTGCAAACAATTGATTATAGTCAGTGACACACCAGTTATTAATTAAAATTTTATTTAGTAGGTACTATATTATGCATTTGTTCTATACTTACCTAGTATTTATTTTATTAGTTTGTTGTTTTAAGTTTTTAGTATTCTTCAGGATAGGACACTATCAAGGTTGGAAAATCCAAGGGATAAAGCAATAAGGGTTTTTAAAACATATGACAAGCAAGGTTTGTTTTGTAGGGTGATTAAATTTTTTTTATGAACTTAATCAAAAAGCAACTAACTTAACTGAAAGTAATGTAAGAAGTCTCCTATGAAGAGAACTTGTTGGTGTTCTGAATAACAAAACTGTGTCACAGCACAAATTAATACTGGTTCTGATGGAGGGAATTAAAATGGTACTCTCACTGCCCATAGTAAATTATTGACTGTAAACTTGCATCCTTTAAACCGACTGAAAAAAACTTTGTTTCAGTGAAAGAGGCTTTGATTTGCATTGAAGGTGGTTTCATAATCTAGAAATTTATGTTAAACTTTATTGTACATATGATTGTCCACAGAAAAAACGATATTTTGATTTCATGTTTGAAATAAAAAAGTCTTGGTTGTCAAACTTGTGCTGGCCTTTTCCATATATATTCTTTCCAGTGTACACTGCTTTGAACTTTCAGCTACCATTTTATGTGAATTCGCAACTATCACGTCCTAAAGTCCCTGGGTAATTCCTGGATAAAGACTTCACCATAGGTTGTCAAAACATACACCAGGGTCAAACAAATTTGGTCTGCTGAACATTATCCCTTGGTTCAAATGGCACAAAGCAAAACATTCATTAAATAGTTGAGTTATATTTATTTGATAGAACTAGTTAGTTATAGTCAAGTTGTGGACCAGTTCTTTTAATTTGTTAAATATACTAAAAATAAATGTTCCTTTTTTTCATCCCTACCAGAAAATGGTTTTGTGGAGAGTGATAAATTAACAAATATTTTACAAGAACTTGAACTGGAAACAGATCCAGATTAGTAAGTGGTTTGTATGTTTATAGACAACAGACTAATGATTCATGATGGAATTCTATAACATTTATGTACAAGGTGGAATTATAGAACTTTACTGTCAGATTGTTTTCTTAATCTTTAGATCTCCAAGCTAAGTTTACAACTTTTCTTTTAACGATAAAGTAAGAAACAGCTAAAAACATGGTTAATGAACAGAAATAAAAACGTAAGTTAGAGCCAACTTGCAATTGTTGGTACAAGGTATATTCTTGAACAAGATGCTTTCCAGTAAATTTTTAAAAGTAATTACCGGTATGATAGATCATGGTTTTACAATTTTCTAAGATCATGATATTTTTGAAGATTACTTTTTCAGTTGTTGATTTTTAAACCAAAAATATTCAAATATTATTAAATTTTATATTATATATTTTAAATAAAAAATATTCAAATATTATTTAAAAATATTCCCAGATCTGTATCTCTCATTAGAAAGTGTCCTGTAATATTATGGTTAGTGTTAATTGATAATAAATTTATGAATTTCTTGCAGTGTTGCATTTATGAGATCAAGACTTGATACAGATCAAATAGGAATAATTCTTTTACCCAGCTTTTTAGAGGAGTTCTTCCCAGGACAGGTAAACAATTTTGTTCAGTATTTCTTTTGACAATGTATGTTGATGTACATTTAAGTACAACATATAATTTTTTATAGCAAGTAAAAGACAAACCATGAAAAATTCAGGCTTCTTCAATTTGAATCCATGAGCTGCAATACCAATCACTAACTGAACTTAAAGAAACTACTGACAGCAGCTGTTGGTAGCAGGTCATTTTAATAGTGGATCAGTCAGTGTCACTAAAGAGTGTATAAAACAAAAGTTATAATACATTCTCATTGTACACTCTTAGTTTTTTTCTTGAATATGTAGAATCTTATAAATATTCATGGTTTCTGTTATCTGGACTATTGTTAATCCAATTTTTTTGGTTGTCTCCCAATGATTCGATTCCATAATATTTGAGGTCACACTGTTTTTGTAAATACTTGTCATCACTGTCAGTCGTTGTCATCATTGTCATTGTCTTTGTCATTGTCATCATTGTCGTTGTTGTCATTGTCATCATTGTCATTTTCATTGTTTACAAATGTTTATCATTTTAATAAGGTACTAAAATAATGTAAACTTTCGCTGACTAGAACTACTACCAGGATGTTAGGCCATTTAAAGTGTACCACTACAATGGCCTTGGAAACTCTTCAAATGAACAAGTTAGAAAGGTTTGTATAACAACCAAAAAAATAGTGCACTTAAAGTATCATGAACTTATAAGCTAGTGTGAAAGGGCTGAAGTTGTTTCAGAAAATTAATGTTTAGCTTATCGTTTAGGAAGTTTTTACAGAAGCATTAGTTAAATATCATATTTCGTTTTTCATACCTTTGTTTTATTTAGTTTGTATTCCGTTTTCATACTGCTTTTGGCATACATGTGAATGTGTTTCATAATCGCTCTGGCATGACGTTCACACCATCATATGGTGTCAAATATTAATCATCAGGGTGCATGATTAATATGGACGGAGAAAAACCAGAGATCTTGGAGAAAAATCCTCGAAGTCTGATTGACATCAACAAAGCTTAGAGAATTCCAAAATTAGTGGTTATAATCAAAGAATTATTTTAATAGTTATACTATAATATTGAATATTAATATCTTATATGAATTTTTTCACCATTTAGGTTGTGTATACTGAAGGTATAGCCTCAGTGGAATTGACTGACATTCAAAGTGTGACAGAAGAACCAATCATTACTTGTCTAAGAACTAAGTGGCCTGGCATCACTATAGACTGGAAAGTTACCAGCCCACCTTCCCTCAATTGACGTGTTCTTCTGACCTGCCTCCACTCTCATCTTTTAACTTCCTGAGCTGGACACCTTCCCTTTTAGCTTACAGTACATCTTTTTAGATCATCTGAGTGTCAATTTATAAAGCTACATTTTTGTAACTGGCAACTGTTTCTGGTCATAAGTTTTCATCCTTCAGAATTGGTGATTGCAGGGTTTATTATATATCTTTGGAATAGTATTTTGTAAAAAGTTAAGTTATTGTGGATATGAAACTTTTGTAAATAGCATTTATTTAGCAAATTTGCCAAAGACATCCTTTATATTGTGTAACACACAGACAAGAATTGTTCTAAAAAATGTTTACATTACATGTTAAATAATTCAGCCATTAGATATTCCGATTGTTTTATGTTTGTATTTATTATCTTCCTGCTAACTAAATTATAAAGCTATTAGTGACTAATTATCAAGTACTTTTTTTATTATTACATGAGAAATTTAAATCAATAAAAGATTATGTCAATGAAATTGTTTTAATCTTGGATTAGTGCTGTAGATTTGCATGTAGATGTTTTAACAAGAAACAAATAAGGAAAAAAATTTTATTAACTACATCTGTTTGAAAATCTACTTTGAACCTCTGATCGTTACCTTTTCCTCTAATTCTACCCCTTCAGGTTTTTCCTTTTCGGCCGGCGACCGGCGATTTTCGCTGTCTGTGAATCGCTTCGTCGCTGGCAACTGTTATTATAACTAATAAAAACATCCTTGATGACAAGAATGCAAGTGATAAAAATAGATGTGGAACGGATCTCCGCCTGTTCAAAATTCATCTACTGCTACTTCATTTGAAAAGGAAAACCCTGCCTCTTTATTAATTCTATTTGCCTCAAAGTTTTTATGTCCAACCTCATTGAGCCATGTCCTCGTAATTCAGTTCTTGACTGTAAGGCGGGCAATAAGCAAGGCTGATTTATTTTTTATTCCTGGTAGTAGTCCAGTGTAAGTAAACACTCATCTTAGGCAGACAAATAATTATTAGGTCTTTGCCGATTCGGTCTTTATGCTTCTTTTTATATAAATAAACTCTCTCCAATGCAGAAACCTTTCCAGATTTAGCGAGCTCATCCAAAGGAAGCCAACTCTGAAACTTCTTTTGACTATCAATTTTCTAAGTTGGATTTGTCAATTATTAAGTGGAACAGTTACAAGCTTGATTAAAACTAACATAACAGGACTAATTCAAAGTTACTAAACTAAAAGGTGATTTTAACGAGAATAAGGAAACAACTCATTTCATGAGTTACTAGGATTTTTGCTGATAAAGTTATAACTTTCTTAATTAAATCATGTCTAATCCTGGTATCAGCAAGATTTTTTTCCATTACTTAATATTTAAAATTGTATGCATAATTGTAATTACTTCTCATTAGGTCTGTCAATAATATATGAAAGAAAAATATTGCTTTTTGAGAAAACTAAATTTATCATTCCTACAGTATGGAGATGACAGTTGTACAAATAAGGGGTTGTAAAGTGAGGGGTGTTTAAATTTTGCCATTGAAATAAGCGTTCTAAAAGTAAATACTCTAGCTTGAAACAGAAATTGTAAGTTTTCAACTTTAATATCAATAATTATTGATTTTCAAACAAACATGACTCAGACTTTTGTAGTACAAAAAATAAGAAATCAGCCTTTCAGAATAAATTTGACTTTATGATTAAAACACTGGAGCATTGGAAATAAGTTCTTATAATCATCACATGGTTCCAATTTTCTAGCACAATTATTTACTTTTCAAAATCTGAAGTTCTTGCAAGAAAACATCAGGTCTACACAAAGAATTTTAATTCAGTCGAAAAATGTACAAGCTGTTATCAGAACTATTAATTTAAACAAAGTTTTATCGCTGTTTCTTTTGTATTTTTCCAGTAGCCATAAGATAAAGTCCTCCAAATGAGATGCATAGCCCAACTATTGATAATCCCATTGCCGTTCTGTATAGCATCATGTCCGATGGTCCTTTAAGAAACACTAAGGCATTTCCTTTCTGAAAGATATAACAGTTTTATGATTAACATTTTATTTTGCTAGTTTTTGCTCAAGTTACAGATTATTTTAATCACACTGAATCCTGGAATATTTTAGGGAGTAAGATGGCAGGTCTAAAGGATGCATATCAGAGTTTCATCAACAAGGTCATTATTTGGACAACTTGGGCTGTAATTTTTGTGTTTGTTATTGGTGTAAGGGGTTTACATTTTTACATTAGCAAGTTTTTATAAAAATCTATAGCTAGCTTTATTCAACTAACTGCTTTATTATCAAAAAAAAATTTTAAAAGTTGTGCAATTTATGTGTTGTACTTAAACTATTAATTTTACAGTTATCATTGACTCACAAAGGTTATAACTGAGTTTCTGGCTGGTAATCAAGAGTATCATTTATATTTATAAGCCCTCTCCAAAGTTATTAAAAAAATATTCACAAGCCAAAAGTGCAGACTCTACTAGCTTTCATTTTCAAAATTTCTCTGTTTGGTAAAACTTCAAAAAAATGCTCACTCTTCTCCAGAACTAAGTCTTTCCCAATTTATGTTAAATTTTATTTTGTAACCCACATAAAAATAAAGATCATTTTTTTGTTCCCTATTGTTATTGATAACAATATGGTTTGCCATCGGATGTATATCAAGTCATGCTTGTGCTAGATGTTATCTAGTAGGTTACGAGGATCTGGTGGAAGGAGATACCTTTCAGGGATTTTTTCTCTCATGACAAGTAGACTTTCACCCACAGGTGTAAACAACACTGTTCTGTGCCAGCTTTTCTGCTTATCTTACCCTTATCTTTGTAGTGCACCAGTCAAATGAAACTCCACTGCCCCACTCCCAAAAAAATATTTTCCCACAAGCTGCTGATTTAAGAAGTAAGAAATTCCTAACAAGAGACTCTTGGGGGTAACCTGGGGAAATTGACAATAGTAGTAAAAGTGTCAATAGCACTAGTGCAACCCCCCACCATGCATCTCCAAACTCTTTGATGGATTTTGACAAAAAGTTCGTCCTAAGGGGACTGGGGTCCTATGTCAAATTCTCCATCTATCTCGGAGGATGATGGGGTTTTTATTTGATTGGTGAATAACAGTAAACACTGACTACAATTATCAAACATGGGAATGTTGCATGTTGTATTAAATTCCAAGCAACTTAAACAAAAGTTGTTTTTGCATTTATATGACTGCTATGAGAAAACAATAATTAAAGGTTTACATAACGAGTAAAATTTGAAATTCAACATCGCACTTTTGTTATCCGTGAGATAATTTTTAACTCACCTGGAATGCTTTTTGAAAATTCTGAACCCTGTTTGGACGTTTGTAATACTGGTCTAAAATATATTTATCCAAGAAACCCATCTCTCACACGCGTTTGCGCTCAGTTTGTGCAAAAATAAACACAACTCGCAAAAGAAAAACCTGGACACTCGATCTCACAAGGACTAAACCGATAAGTTCACTTCATGAACGGCCAGAAGAGAAAGTTAACAGTTTTCTCTCCGTACTACTGACAGCAACTGGTTCTTCAAAAACTTCTAGATGAGAAACGAAGTGGGGTCTACAGCATGAAAGTCTGTCACCGCAAGAACGATACCTTGTAGCCAAGCCTTGTAACTTTCATACCAGGCAGCCCAAGCTTTTTATGTTATTTGAACTTTGTTAGAATTTTTTTGTTGTTTCCTTCTATATTAATAAAAAACGCTCATGTTACAAAATATGGAATGAGAATAAACATATCTTGAGGCTTGAGAAGTTGTTTAATGTTGTTAGAAATAGGTCAGAATGTAGAGTTTTACGTGGTGGTACGATAGGTTAATATTAGAGCTTCCAGATAATATATAATTTTTTTTATACTGAAAAGCTGACAATTCATGATCATGGTATTAAGTTTAAAAATCTTATTTTCTGACGCCCAAAACAACATCAAGCAATGTCTCAAGCCATAAAGTACGATTATTTCGATTTTATTTTGTAACTGGAATAATTTTTGGCCATTTTTCAATTGGAAGGAAACAAAATAAAAACATAAAACAAACAAAGTTTAGATTTCTGAAACGGGCTGCCTGTGCTTTCACCCCAGGATAAGAATTTGTTTTTTATCACTCGGCAATCGCAGGATGTTGTCTCGAATGCACAATGGGTGAATTATAATGTCCTTTTGGGAATTAGTAGAAAAGCCATCAGCTCATGAGATGGCTAAATTGCAAGGTAAGCAGGCAGTACATTATTAGGATAAACTGAAATCCATCTTGCACTGAGTTTTTCAGTTCGATCTTTAACTTTTCAACGAGTGTGGCACCCACTTTTCGGAGTAACTGCAGAATATCCTGCTTTTCTTAACTTGACTCAATAAAAACTATATGATTATCTTAAGAAAATAAACAAAAGCTGCGGCTTGGCATAAAGTAGATTGCTCTGTTCTTATAAACTTTTTTGCTTTAGTAATCAGGTTTAATACTAGCAATCAGTGACCAGATTTATGAGTTCGAAATTAGAGCAAACTTCATATAAGGCCGACGGAAATAGATTATTAGGTTCTCGTCCGCTAGTTTCAGAAAAGTGATGCGGGATTTTGATCAACTTT
>JAOEHV020295709.1:0-11817 GCA_025447995.2 Isaurus tuberculatus | reverse complement strand
TAGAAAACTGACCAATGAACGGAAGTTTAAAATAACGAACATTTGAATCAACCGCATCTTTTGGTTTGGGGCCAGAATAATGTTTGTTCTGGTTAGTTTTAGAAAGATAACGTGAAACCACATTGCCTATCACAAAAGCCGGAAAAGAGTTACGTTTAAGAATGTTATTTATGTTTTTCAGATCGATTTTGAAGCCGTTAGAAGTGTTGTTAATTTTAAATGTCCTATCTACTAAGGTTTTAATAAGACTTTGTTTATATTTGAAAGAAGTGTAACTAAGAAAATTGAACAAAAACATTGACTTCTCTCAACAACTCAAAATGGAACTTGGACATCTTGCAAACAATTATGTTTCCGCCTATCAACCCTCACCAACCGACCTCAAGAAACATCGCATTCTTCAGGGAATGAAAAGTAACAGATCTATAATTATTCTTCGTCCCGACAAGGGTAATGGTGTAGTTATACTTGATTGCGAGGTATATGTTAACTCCTGTTTAGGTATAATTAGCGATAAAATCCAAATTTAAACTTCTTAATTTTGATCCTACCTTACGTAGAGAAGCAAAACTTCAACGGTTTTTACGTAAACTTAAGTCTAAAAACAGTATAGATAAGGAAACTTATGGTGTTATTTTTCCTAAGGGCTCGCAACCTGCTAGATTTTATGGTTTGCCTAAACTACATAAGCCGCGTGGTATTAACGAACCTCCTCCATTTAGGCCAATCGTTTCCTCAGTCGGTACTTACAATTATAATTTAGCTAGATATTTGTGTTCGATTCTTAATCCATTAATTCCAGATACTTACATTATTAAGGACTCCTTTTCTTTTGTGAACGAGTTTCATAATCTCACATTTCCTGATAAGTTTCTTATCTCTTTTGATGTTAAAAGTCTTTTCACTAACATTCCGCTTAATGAAACTATAAACATAGCTGTTGATTTAATATTTAAACAGAATCCTAAGTTTTCTATAAGTAAAAGTGATCTCAAGCAATTGTTTATTTTCGCAACATCACAAACACATTTTTCATTTAAAGATAAATTTTATGACCAAATAGACGGAGTTGCTATAGGTAGTCCTTTAGCGCCCGTACTAGCTAATCTTTTTATGGGTTATAACGAGCAATCTTGGCTTAACAACTATAAAGGACCTAAAGTTTTGTATTACAAACGTTATGTCGATGACACATTATGTTTGTTTGAAAATGAAAACGACGCTATGTCCTTCTTTAATTTTTTAAATTCTCAACACCCTAATATTAAATTCACTTTTGAAAAAGAAGTAGATGGTAAATTATCTTTTTTAGATGTTTTAATCAAGAAATCCGATGATAAATACATTACGTCAATCTTTCATAAAAAGACATATACAGGACTTTTAACTAATTTTCTTAGTTACACTTCTTTCAAATATAAACAAAGTCTTATTAAAACCTTAGTAGACAGGACATTTAAAATTAACAACTGGTTTAACGTATTCTTTAGTGTAAAGTAAAATAACATTTAGATTACAGTAAATTTTTTTATTGTAAATTTTCGGCATATAATAATACATTGCTTTTATTTCTTACCAGCGACATAATCCACAAGTCTTACGACAACGGTAACGAATAAATTTTGAATTTCGACACCGGTAGACAAAATATTTGCATCTTTGCGATATGTCCCTGCAAGCTGAGAAAAAAGCACGTGTAAATTTTTTTGTTGCTACCACTTTTGCTCTTTGAAAATACGCTAATGCTCAATTGAAAAGAATGTATCAACAAAACTGTAGTTTTTACAAAATTTTGTTTTAACAATCAATGATACAATTTTCCATTCGAGTACACAACCCTACATGATGCAAGACATTGTGCAGTTTCCAAAATTTCCCTTCATGGTATTCTTTGCCGCCTTCGAAAGTCCACGAGGGAATTCTTTGAGTGTAGAGTATTAGTTTTCTGATAAAATCTTTCTTTTTTCACATTTTGTTCACAGAATGTATAGTGATTGTATTTCGGCCACAATTTTAGATCTTGTCAGTTATCTTAACTCTTTTCCACTAACCTAGTAATTGGTGTTCACATATTTCGAAATACTGATTTGCAAGCTTAAAAGTATTTTAAAGTTTTGACCTCTATTTTTAATATTGTTATCATGGAAAATTTGGTAAGATCTCTGCCTTCCAACCACAAGATCCAGGTTCGATTCCTCGGTGCTGCCGAAATTGGAACATTTGTGTGACCTTCTTTCCGCCAAAGCTTACTCGGATTTCAGTCCTTACGAGGTGGGTAAATAAGTGCCAGCTTCGGCTGGGAGCTAACCTGCGATGGATTAGTGTCCCGTTCAAGGGGAGTCAAAGACTCTCATCCGCTTAACACTACAAAAACCGGAGATAAACGCCGGCCCCATGGGCCACTAGGCTTGTAAAAGGATTTAGCTATCATGGAAAACAGTGTTTTAAACAAAAAGAAAACATTTGTTATCTGAATTCCTTTTTCTGTACATCTTAAGTCACCTTTTTTGCTCTTGTAATTATGATTAGAATTTACGTCTAATCATAATACACTGTATTTTTATAAGAGCATCGTTGTTTTAAGTCGGGTAAGAGGTTCTTCACTAGATACCACAGAAGCTCTTATAAGCTATAAATTAATATTTCGGACGATTCTCAATAATTTGTTAATTTTGTTACACCATTGATTACTTTTCTTTTTAAAAATCAATTCTTAGTAAACTCCTCAACTTAGATAATCAGTTAAACTCTTGGGTTAATCTCAAAAAACAATCTAAACCTGTTCATACTCTCATTAAGGGAAAGATACTGAAACATCACGTGCTCCCATAAGAATGAAAACTATTGAACGGAACCACGACTGTTATTAACACTTATAAAAATACTTTGACTATTCCTGAATCTTCTTTGATCCTTTATAAACGGATTCGAGCTCGTCTGTCCAAGTTTTGGATTGTTTTCTATGGCCTATACTTTCCCATTTAAAAATTGTGGGCAGCGCCAATTTGTTTGTGCGACGTCACTCTTGCACTGACGTTTTTTTTTAACATAGCGGCATCGGAGGCAGTGTGATGCCCTACATAGAGAACCATATTTCAAAAACGAACAAATATGAAGTATTAACTTCGAATTTCCCGTTCACTTAAACTCCGAGTGCAAGAGTGACGTCACACAAAAAAATTGCGCCACCAAAAATTTTAAAACAGCAAAGTAGGCCATAGAAGTCAACCTACTTAGAGCTTGGATGAAATTTAAAACAGCCAGGATATTTACTGAATCGAAATGTTTATAACAGCCGGGGTTCCCTTTAACTAAATGTAAAGTAAGGTTGACGTCTCAAAGTTCAAACGCAGCAGTCAAGACTGTACGTATGTAACGAAAGGAGCTGTCGTTCTTCAGAGCAATAAGTCGTTAATTGAGCTATATAAGTTAAAGAAAACCCTACTAATGGGCCAGTAAATTAGTTTTACCTGGAGGTAGTGTCGGTGGTGGAGGTGGGCCTGGTGTGTTCGGTGGCGGAGGTGGCTCAGGTGTGCCTGGAGGGGGTGGGGTGTCTGGTGGCGGTGGATTTGGTCCACCCTCTAGAGCCAACAAAAAAGACAAGAGAGTTGAGAACATTACTTACTGAGTAGAATTTAAGAGATCACAAAAAAAGCGAAAGTTTAAAACGTTGTTATAGCGAAAAGCAGTTTCACCTTGACCAGTAGCTTGCTATTACATTAACAATGTAAAGTGAATACTGTATTAGTACATACAGTACATTACACGTGGCGCGAAGATATGAATTTTATTTTCCACTGGTGGAAACAATATTGTTGTCTTTAACACGAGATAATAAAATTCATATCTTCAAACCAACGTGTAATGTTCTTTTTATTATATGGAAAAACTGAGACAAACTAAAGTAAAACAAAATTTTAATTTTAAATTCATTTCAATGCGAACATAGCAATATTCCTTACAAGAACGGGCATAAAGTTTGTACAACACAAAAACTGGGTAACTATTTAAACTCGGTTTTTTTTACAGTATTTTCATTTTCATTTTCAAATTGTTGTCTGAAACCTCTACGAAAACCCGTGGAGCCGCCATTTTTTTGCAAAAACAAGAGAAACAAGAAACTGGCGGGAAAATTTTTTTAGGACGCGCACGTAGATCTGGGACATTTGGTACATAACTTTTTCATATCTTCATGGAAAATAAGAGTGTTTTAGTTTATGGAAAAACATTATTTTCCATATAATACAGATTAATATAAAGTTCTAGTAACTAGCAGTACTAAAACAAATTTTAAAGAACACACAACACTTTTTCTCAAAACGACGCACAAGATAACACTATTAAAGAACTAAGTTGAAAGTTAAACTTAGAATTTTTGCCTTATGAAACACCAAAGTTCTAGCTTACCACCAATCTTCTCGTATATCCACTTGATAAAACCATTCACCCGGGCAAAGACAGTATAATGGGTAGTAGGACAGTTCCTCAAGCCGAAGCTAACTGCTCCATGAAGAACCCATTTTCCATTTTCTTCACAAACAAGGGGACCCCCACTATCACCATTGCACCCCCCTGACGCGCCCGATCGGGCCTCTCCGGCACACAGATGGGCATAACGCTGAACGGTACGATATTTGCGCTTGCAATCGTCATGAGATGCAATCGGAAGCATCGCTTGCTGGAGGATGTCTGGACTTCCTGATTCGGTTCTACCCCAGCCTGAAATCACAAACAACAATTACAATTACAATATAAAATAATAATACTAAGAATAAAAATAATAAAACAAACAG
Organism: Isaurus tuberculatus; assembly: GCA_025447995.2. Lineage (NCBI taxonomy): Eukaryota > Metazoa > Cnidaria > Anthozoa > Zoantharia > Zoanthidae > Isaurus > Isaurus tuberculatus. The sequence goes on along the minus strand of JAOEHV020295709.1, from coordinate 7,024 downwards.
CATATAAAACAAGACACAGTAATGTGGATAGGATTTTACGTCGTGCTAACTTGGAACATAATCTTTACTCAAAAAATACATATTATACTATCTCCTAATATTCAAAAGTGGCAATGGAATAATTAATACACAATTTCAAGTGAAACTGAAAATGCATCTTTCTGTTCTAAAATGCAGTCAAGTTAAACTGCGATGCATTAAAATACGCTTTTTTTAAATACGTTAGCAAGGTTTGATATTCGGTTTGTAAGGCATTTCAAACCCTTTTAAATGTTTCAACAGCTTCAGTTGTAATAAAAGCAAGTTCTTGAGCTTTGGTGCACAAACCGAAAAAGCCCTACAGCCATGCATCCTAAACTGGTTAGACTGGGTCCTGACTGATCTAACGTTTTTTTCCGTCTATAAAAGTTTAAAAATTGTTTTAGTATGCTTGATATGTTAATGTACAACCTCCCCGTGGGGAATTCGTTCACAGTACAAGCAAATACAGGATCTTTGATAGTGCTTTGCAGCGGTTTATAAATATTTCAAACATTAAGAAATGACCCGAGTGAAACAGACAGACCACAACACCAGGATCACCCTGCTCTTTTCGACAAGTGCTTCGGTTCTTTTAAGTCCGCCGATAGTTTGCGGATACACTAGACCTACGGTTTAACGTTCTAATCCAAGAAGAAGCGAAGGTCTAACTTGCAGATGTTAGAACAAAGGCAGCAACTTCTCCTCAATTATTTTAAAACCCTGAGTGTTGGTTCGGTCGGGAATCAGTCCCGAATCTCCCGTTCAATAGAGTGGTACCTTACCAAGTAGGCTAACCAGGTGGCCTTGAGCTATTCCAATGACCTAATGACAAGTTAGAGTCTGCTAACAAGAAAGGTTAATAATATATTAAAGGTTAATAATAGGATACTTTAATAATACTTTAAAAAATCTATAAACGTTTTCGATCTATGCGGATAATCGTCAGGCCTTTATATTATAATTTTTAAAGTTTTTTTGAAGTTTTAACCTTTGCTGTTATCATAATACCTGTGATGTAGCATTCTGCACCAACACGAGCATCACCGTTTGGAAGACAGACTGTGGCCACCTTTGAACTCAAAGAGACCGGTCGTTCAAGTTGCAGAAGGGCTACATCGTTTATTATAGGTTTGTATCCACTGTGCTGAATAAGCTGCTTTACTTTCAGCGTTTGTTGAACAGATGTTGAACCTCTAACTCGATGTGCACCTTAAAAACATTCAAGTGTTGTAAAACTTTAAAAAATGTCACAGTAAACATGCGTATACGCAGAACAACACGATAATTTTATTTTTTCCATTCAAAAAAGTTTTGACCAAAACCTATGCAACCTTGTACGAGATTTGAAAAATCAGAGAGAGTTTCGGAAATTGAAAGTCAATTTAATGGATACGTAAAAAGTTTTATAAAGTTGTTAATTTTAATCAAAAGCTATGGAAAATTCTAGGGTTTGAAAATATTTTGCACAACTAAAAAAATCGATGTTTAATTTGCAGGATGTTTACTGCATACAGTTATACAAATTATGACAGATTAACTAAGAGAGTATTGCAACTAGTGATTAACAGGTCAACCGGTAGTTTTGACAATTTTATAACGCAAAAAGGATAAAAACCAAATTTATGTTGAGAGTTTTGAACATTCCTATGGAACAAATTTATCAATTGCAGAAAATTAGCTCATAGATTTGGATGCTATAGCACTGTGTAAAGGAATTTGGAATCCAGCAAAAGTTTTGGTTTGGAATCCGATATTCAAAAATAAAGATCTGGATCTGGATCCAGATTCGGGAGCTAAGATCCTGACTCCACGAGCTTGGATCTAGAATCCAAGAGCATGGATCCGAAATACAAGAGCTGCGATCCGGAATCCACGAGTTGGGATCTGAAATCCACGAGCTGGGATGTGGAATCCACGAGCTGGGATGTGGAAAATCCACGAGCTGGATTGTGGAATCCACGAGCTGGGATGTGGAATCCACGAGCTGGGATGTGGAATCCACGAGCTGGGATGTGGAATCCACGAGCTGGGTTGTGGAATCCACGAGCTGGGATGTGGAATCCACGAGCTGGGATTCGTTATTTACGAACTGCGTGGTTGTCGTTACAGTGGTTTTCTTAACATAGGGCAAGATGTTATTTTTGTTAACGAAAATATAGACTTATATGAATCTGCATGAACATGGTGAATGTCTTCCTTAATTTCTCACCAACAACGACCGTGTATCTACTTGGTCTCGGATTCTTTGCAACACAGTGAGCGGCGGTTAACACCCAGTCAGGTCTGATGAGAGACCCTCCACAAATGTGACCACCACGAACACGCAAAGACACTTGCCATGGCCACGCGTGAGGTTGGGCGTTTTCTCCATTGATGACTCGCGACAAACCAGGTGGCTTTCGCCCACAACCTGGAAAAAGTATTAATCCAGAACATAACGTTAATACTTTGAAAAAACTCTACTTTCAATCTTTGACATGTGAGCCTAACGGACAAAAGAGCGACTTTCAACATCAGAAAATACAATTCTCATCTCCTAGCGTTTCTTCCTTTTATGAGCTTAGTGGTCATTGTTAGTTAATCTAGTTGTGTAGTTTAAATTGGATGAGACTCTTTGACTCCTCTTGGACGGGACACTACATGTTTTTCTTAATATAAACAACACAGTTCAACTTAGCTATGAATTGATTGACTAGAAAATATAAAAATTCCCATAGAACCCTGAGGGTCAAGCACTTCGAAAAATTTTCAAAAATGAAACTAACACAAAATAAAGAATTACAAAAGTGCAACCGAAAAACTTAATGTAATTAAATCTTCTATGTATAAGTACTTAGGACGAAAGTGTAACTTTTAAAGTAATTCGTCGCAGCCTAGCTTAGAGCAGATCCTTGTAGTCTATTTACTAAAAAGTTATATATGTTGGTAAGATCTTTCTATGAAAAGGGCTAGGATAAACGTATTTCATAGATATTTATGTATGAATTTAGATATATTCTATACTGATTTATATACATTACTTACTATTGGAAACCATTCAGCAAAACTTAACAAACTTACCGCTGGATAAACCAACTAAAGACAGAAGAACGATGCTGGGAAGAAACATCTTTCTTATTGAAGATTTATCTTCTCTGGTTCAGCTAAACAGATCACTTGGGTTATAAAAAGGCCTTGGCTCGAGTCAGCTGTTCCTTAGTTCTTGATGTTGGAGTAAGCACTCGACAGTTAGGTCAATAGCATTTTGTCACAGCTTGTCTTTCACGGGTTTATAAGTTGAAAGGAAGTACATTTCTTGCGAAAACCAATTAGCATTTCAACTAAACTTGTGTAATCACTTCAACAAACCGAGTCAAACACGCAACCATCCATGCAGTAGCTTAATTCAGCTGAATGTTTGTAAACATTCATCTCGAATACCAAAGCCTGCACAAATATACCAAAAATCATATTTTCATCAAGAATTTACGCCGCCTTTTCGGTTTCCGAATGGTTTGATTCTAATGTTATTTTATGGCACAGTTCGATCAGGAGTTGCATGGTCACACAGATATTTTTACATATGATAGTAAGATCTCCAACTCTTTGAATTATTTCAAAAACGAACTTTTCGGAAAACCAGTAATTGTTATGATTTAATCTTTTATAATTGTTTTTTAAACAAAATACGAAACAACAAAATAGAAAAGATTTTCAGTAATTTGTTAAAGTATAAATTGAAAAAAATTCATCCCTGAATAAAAGCCCAGGCCTTGAACACACAAGAAAAGAAAAGAGATCTTGAAGTACCAGAATTAAAATCAAGTAAAATTTTTTACTTGTAATTGCACAAATATACTAAATCTCAATGCAGAATAAACAAGTCTTAAGTTTTTGGCTACAAATTGGCAGCAAAATGATTGGGTGTGTCGTTTTTCTCACACGTGAATTGACGTTACGCGGATTCTGGTTGGTTTGAAAGCAATGAACGAACGTTCTGTTTTTTTCCGTATTTTCTGCTCATTGCTGGTGTTTTGTTGTTATCGAAAATCTGCGTAATTGTTGTACTATAACTCTCATATGTGTGTAACATAGTTTAGCCGAGTACATCAGTTCACCCGATACCATCTCACAGGAGCAAAACTGCAACGCAAAGTTAGTTCAACAGTTGATAAAAACTATTAAATTTTTTTAGCAAAAAAGGGTTCGAACAGCGTTTACGGCTTAAATATTTACCTAAAATTTAATGCAAATTTTCTTTACAAACCAACACGTACAAGTCAACAACTTAACACAAAAGCATGAAACAAATAGAAATCATTTAAATTGATCAAAATATCCAACTATACGATTTACAAAACTGATTTCAAACACTGTTTAGCGTTAATGCTTTAATGTATAAATTTTTATACCAAGCTTCCCTTCAAAATAACACATCGTATGGGGTATTGAACTTTTGATTGTGCAGAATAGTTTACTTACGTTTTCTCAACAGAGAGCCCTTTAAACAACAAAGTGATTTCATAGCTTTTTGAAAAAAAATCATATATTTCTGACAACTGCTGAGCGTATAAACTTGTAAAAACAAAATAAAGAAAGATCCTGTTAAGAAAACAAACTGTACCAGCTAAAAGTACACGAAATTTTATTCAAGAGTGAAATGTGTCAAACATGGCTTGTAACACAAATCTCTGAATTTTAGAGAGAAACATAGATTACTTCATAGGAAATGCACGCGTACGGCATTTTCGCACCAGTTGAAATACAAGTGCCCTTCCCCTAAAGTATTTTATTTATTTTATACACGAAATTTTTGTTTTTATATTTTTGTTTTATTCGCTTAATTCTCATTTGATAAACATTTTATTTCAAATTTCTAAAACTCTGGAAGTTAAGGTGAAGTAATACGAGCAACATTTTTGACCAACTTGTAGCGCAACACTTGCATTGCAGGTTGGAAAGTTAAGCTGCGCGTATTACCACGTACTCGAAAAACTTGCCACGCAACAAATTTCGCTGTTGCAAGTTGTCAGGTGATGTTGCAGAAAGTAGACACGGCTTCTACTTTTCGCAACAAAATTAATTTTGTTGCGCGTATTACCACCTCCACCGCAATTTGTCACGCAACCAAGCACGAAGCAAATGCCAGTGATTGGTTCTCCAAAGCCGACGTTAGATTATTATGCCGAACCAAATCAAAACAAACAATATGGCGAAGTAAGAAGGAGACTGTGAAAAACTAGAAAATGTTTGTCCCGTCGGTTTAGCAAAAAACCTTTCAAACGAAAAAAAATTAGTTTATTCTAGATTTGAAAACGTTTCCCTGACTGTCGGATACTTCAAAATCTGAGTATAAGAATAGACAAGCTAATGACAATTTGCTGCCAAACGAGAAACTGCCGAAAGTACAACCTCGATCCAAATTTTCTGAATAAAGAACAAAAAGAGTGAAGTGATGTTGAGATCAGAACTGACAAATCATAGGACGAAAACGAGTGCAGCTGCAGCAACAAATTTTGTTGCATGACGAGTTTTTCGAGAACGTGGTAATACGCGCGACTTAACATTCCAACCTTCAATGCAACAGTGTTGCGCTACAAGTTGGTCAAAAATGTTGCTCGTATTACTTCACCTTATATCTAACTAGTTTGATTTGAATATTTTTTTGTAAGAACGGCCATCTTAAATGTATCATAACTTGGTTGCAGTGTCAACTATACTCGTTCTTTCCGATAGTATCAGTGAAGTGTAGAGACTGGCACTACCACAAAGTTACGTCACATTCAAGATGGCCGCACCAACAAAAAATATTCAAATGAAATTAGTCAGTTTTTACCCTATATGTAGATATATGATAAAAAGATTTTGAGTTAACCCTTAAAACGTTTTACAGCGAAGGTTTTCTTTAATGCAATTTATTTTTTCTCTTATAGCTTGGCCGCAAGTGATTTTCCCATGTGTATGTGCCATTGACCAGGAAGATAGGTATTGTTGCAAATCTTTATCATTTAGAAATAAATATAGATTCTTTTTTCTCCCTCCGAAAAACACTTGTCCGAAAAAATTGGAAAAAATTGAAAAAACGGGGCATTCAATCAATTTTTTCAAACGAGTGTGTCGAAAGGAGAAAACTGAAAGATTCTATATTTATTTCTAACTTAGTTGTGGTTCCCTTCCTCGCCGAGATATGTATTTATTTTATGCGTTTCTTGTTTAGTTAACCAACTTTAAAATGCTAACCCTAACCCTAATTCTAACCACACTGATCCCACATGAGAAATCAGGTAGGTGGTCACTTTTTTTAGAGTTTCGTCAACTGGTTCAAGAGATTGTTGTATGACATCAGTTATTTCAATTTTCAAGACAAAAAAAAAAGGTCACTTTATAGGGTTTCATCAGCTGGTTGAAAAATTATAATGAATAAAACTCGTTATCTCCCCTCTTCCAGAAAAACAAAATGAAAGTTTATTCAGTAGGTTAACAACGGCATTATTTGTACCCTTCAAGACACACAATTTGAAAGCTATGAATATAATAAGATTTCATCAACGTTTTTCAAAAGGTAGAGTGTGTTAAATTAAAATATCAGATGCGACTTTAGGCTTGATCCGAGAAAGCAAATGAAAAAACAAAGATGAAAAAGAAAGGATAAAAAATTATAGTTGCCCCATAGGGACGTCAGAACCTAACCAGAGTTACGGCGTTGGTTAAGAAAAATGTAATTTTGAGTTACGCGTTACAATCCTTTATTACAGTTTTGTAACGACTTTTCTTACCTTTGAAAAATTGATTGTTATAAATTTAACATTGGTTTATTTACATTAAAAAAATTACAACTGATAAATACTAAATTATTATATGGCTAGATAGTCTCCTACAATTGGATTAGCTGCTGGGAGGGCCAGATTTCTCCGTAATGGCCGGTCATTATGAGTTTTTTTTTTAAATTTTTTTTTGACATTTATTTTCGACTGTTCATTTTTGAAGAAATCATTTTGCCTCTTTTTCGTGACGACTGTCGATT
>JAOEHV020295609.1:0-11818 GCA_025447995.2 Isaurus tuberculatus | reverse complement strand
AGTAGTAGTAGTAGTAGTAGTAGTAGTAGTAGTAGTAGTAGTAGTAGTAGTAGTAGTAGTGGTAGTGGTAGTGGTAGCAGTAGTAGTACTAGTAGTAGTACTATTATTATTATTATTATTATTATTATTATTATTATTATTATTATTATTATTATTATAATTACTCTATTTGACATAAGTTCGCTGAGGATAAAACGATAAGAAATTTTTTAGAAAGGCTATAAAAATGTTTAAAAATTGCAATTTTTAAACGTTTTATAGTCTTTTTTTAAAAAAAATAATTGTTTTATGTTTTATTTTTATACAGAATCCTGGAAACAAAGCAATAATGTTATGAAGGTTAGGAAACCTATCAGTGGTTCAACTGGCTGGAATGATTATTATGTCGCGTTCATTATTTCGGCAGCTCTGGTTTTTCTTGTGATTGGAACAGGTCTTTTCTACTATTACTGCACGCGAAACAAACAAATGAAAATGTATCGGAAACCATCCGAAGGCTATCGGACGGACAGTGATGGCTCAATGGTACAATTTGATGGTAGACATAACTCTGTTTCCACCGTGGGCTCAGGATCCTCTTATGCATCAACAGCGGCACTTCTACGTCGGAGCATGCGTTCACGGTTAGGTTCCAACCTATCGCAAGTGTCTGAGATGGATCTGCCGCTAGATGACCAATGGGAAATCAACCGAGGACAAGTGAAACGTTTAGAGGTCCTTGGCGAGGGTGCGTTTGGTCGTGTTGAAAAAGCAGAAGCGATTGGACTCCCAAACATGCCGTATAAATGTGTGGTGGCTGTTAAAATGCTTAAAGGCAAGTAAATTATACTAGGTTACCAGGTTTTATTATAGCAAATTCTTGGTGCTTCCATCAGAACTGTAGCAAGGAATTTTGGTGGGGGATACTAACCGACACCAAACGGACCTCATATCATAACATTTCAGGCAGGAGGGGGCAACGTTCGAGAGCATGTTTGGTTTACCACACTTGCTGTTTATCAATCGTGAATATTAAAGAGAAAAAATATATGACAGCGGATTTGAGTTCCTTTTTGGGGTTAGTTGGTTTCTTCCAAATTCAATCGTGGATAAAAAACTTTCGGAAGATATACATGATCTAAATATTCAAAATAATCATTTTATTTGCGTCAAAGAGTAGAAATGATTGGTGTTCTTCATTCTAACTTTTGAACCAGTTGATGAAACCCTATAAAGAGACCATTCATTTTGTTTGTCTTGAAGAGTAGAAATGATTGGTGTTATTCATTTTAACTTTTGAACCAGTTGATGAAACCCTATGTAATCTATCTGTCGCGTTGCATTTGGTCAATTACTTAGTGTAAGACCTTGCGAATTTTCCCGAAAAATGCACAGGAAGCCCAAAAGCCACAAGTTCAATCATTTTATTGGCCTTGTATTGTAGCCCGACTACACGCTCTTAGAGCGTCTAGTTCTAAATATTCCGTGTTACTTATAGTTTTTCAAGTCGATAATCAATATTCATTATCAACTTCTTTTTACTAAGAACTTGAATATTTGCAAATTCTAATTGCTGGTAGAAACTGAGGTAGAAAATATTCAAGGTTAAAATAAACACTTTTTTTGTATCTTTTTAGAGGACGCCACAGACCACGAGTTGGCAGATTTGATTTCCGAGATGGAAGTGATGAAAACCATCGGGAAACACGTTAATATAATCAACTTGCTTGGTGCTTGTACACAGGATGGTGAGAGCTTCTGACATTTATCCTAATTTTTTTGCTACTTAGGTTGCGTTCGATTGACCCTATTCCGGAATAAGATTATATTCAGTATTATTCCAGATTAGCCATTCCCAGCTTGACTCAATAAAACAAGTATTCTTTTTGCGGAATAATAGACAAGACAGCGGTTTTCCGCACGAAAACACAAATTAACTTGGCAACAAAAACATGGCGCTCTTTTCGCTTTGCCTTTTCAGGGCAATCATTTGCCATACCTGCTTCTTTTTATTATTCACATTTTGAAAGAGTTCTTTCATCTCCTCGTATAAGGAAATAAATTCATGGGTTTCTTGAGGACTTTCAAGAGTAACATTTTTTTGAGTGAAAACTCTGTTTCTTCGCTACAGCTGGTCGCCATGTTGTTTCAAAAAGCGCGCGATGTTTGACGAGTGACGTCATTATTCCGGTTTATTCCAAGCATTCTGCCCGAGGAAGCAGAATGCTTGGAATATATTCCTGTTATTCCGGAATAAGAATAGCGACTCAATCGAACAGGTATTCGTGGTATTCCAATCTATTCTCATTTTGGAACAGGGTAAATCGAACGCAACCTTAAATAAAAAAAAAGTTTTACTAGACTGCAATTTTTTTTTCTTTTGTAATTACGTATGTCCTAACAAGACATCATCCTGTTTGGATAAAAAAAAAGGTTTTCCGGAAATTCTAACATTTTGGCAATCAATGAAGGGAATTTTATCTTTTAACGCATTTTGTTGACGGAATACTAAACCAGCACATATAATTTGTGAATTGCTTTCAGTTCATAGCAAAATTTTACTGTGCTGACTCAGAAATAAGAACAGAAAGAAAGAAACATCTCGTTACTTTTCGAAAAGCATTATTCTACCTTTTGGGTGAAGCAGGAACATACAAGTTTTACTACGCTAATGCAAAAGAAAACTTCATTACCCAAATTAATGTTGTTTGGTGACTCAGAAATTGTCCTAACACACTGAATGATTTACTTAAGGTAGATTTTTATTCTTCCTTTCCGTAAAATGATTTACAAAAAAAATAATGTCCATACATAATATCCGAACACAGTTTGGGTTTTTGTTGGAAACTGGCAAACCGGCTTTGGTTGGCCAGCGCTCGATGACTTATTATTTGCAGTCTTGGTTCTACCTCGCTGTTTTGAACTCGTTTATTTCAAATTCCTCGTTAAAACGAACTAAAAATTGTTAAAACTGGTTTCTCCTATCTTTTTGCGTTAATTTTATTTTGAACTCCCTGTATTTTCAAATTCATTCCTGTGTTTCCCTTGGACAGAATTCTTATTAGTTACGCTGAAACTTACTCTACTCTTATCATGGTTTGTCATTAGCCATTTTTTCAATATTATTTTTGGTATTATTCTAGGTCCATTATTTGTTATTGTCGAATATGCACCATACGGTAACTTGCGTCAGTTTTTACGTGACCGGAGACCTGGTAGCGAAATTGACGGAGAGCATTTGACGTTGGTAAACCTTGTATCATACGCTTACCAGATTGCGAGAGGAATGGAGTACCTTTCTTCCAAAAAGGTAGCGTTTGCTAACCTTTGTTAATAATTAATAAAATCCTATGAAACACCGCTTCACCGTTTATTTGGAAGAGTAGAAATAACTGCTGATCTAAATTTAATTTGAACTACTTGATGAAACTCTTTAGGGCTCGTTTACATGATAGCAGGGATGAGTTTTGTCCCGGGACGAGAAATATTTTGTTCACATGAGCAGTTTCATCCCGGAATGCCGGTATGAAAATGATCTCGTCTCATCCCGCCAGAGATGAGTCTCGTCTTGACCGGAATGAGCTTCATTCCGCCCGCGCCTTCGGTTTTTTTATCTGTGTTGTTCCATCAAAATGGCGCGTAAGCAGTTGGTTTTAACCTTTGCTGCAATTGAAATTTCGGTGTGTTTGGTTTTTTTTTCTGCAACTGCAGTCGGTACTTCTGTTTCAGGTTTTTAATCAACTTCGGCAACGACAGTCGTTGTTAAGGGCTCTCATCACGGAAAAGAACATAACACTGAGACGGCAAAGATAACTTCGGCTTCGAGCTGTTTGCAGAAGACGCAAGGCCTACGCGACATCAATTACAATCACATTTGGTTTTCATTGAAACTCCCATTTTTTTGTTCGCTAAAGCGAACAGACGTTAACTTTTGTAAGTTCTTTGTGGGATTCTGCTCGTTTGCAGTTTAGTTTGAGTAAATAAATTTGTCAACAAATGCCGATGTTCTTTCTGTTAGGTTGTCAAATCATCAGATGATGGCCATTTGGAAATACTTGATTTGCTTTTAGTTTTGAGTTGAGTTGATTTTTTATGTTTGGGTTCTACGCATTTGTTGACTCAGTTTTTAAACTCCATTAATGAAGTTCTTCATTTGTTGTCGAAGCACTCTGAAATTTTTACGCTCCTTTCATTTCTTTTGTTTTTCTTGAGCGTCATTTTTTGTTTGACATTTGATCTTGGGGCCTAGTGTGTTGAAGTTCTTTGCTTAGCACATTTTTTTTTTTTGCTTCTTTTAAAGTCTTTCAATATCACGATAGTTTAATTAGTTAGTACTTTCAAACTATTTTGTTCTGCCCGTCTTTTGATTCGGGGAAGTACGTTTTTGAATTCTTTGTATATGTGTACTGTTCCCCTCGCTGTATATCAGCGCTTTTTTAAGTGACAGCTTTTTCTCTTTCTGTTGTTTTATTTGAGCGTACGTTCGCGTTTCTGTTTCTTTGGATTTTGTCTAGTTACAAAGCGGTTGTATGTACACTGTTTGATTCTTTGTATTTCGGGTTTTTAGCCATCGTGAGTAATGCCTTTGCCTTTCTTTAACACGGGATGAACTCATGCTGTCTCCAAACCTTGTAAACAGTAACAAGAAAATGACCAATTTTCTTGTTACTGTTTACATGGTTTGGAGAAAGCATGAGTTCATCCCAGGTTAATCTCAGACACCGGGATAGTCTCATCCCGGGATGAAAGTCATCGCGGGATGAGAAGTCTCATGTAAACAGGCCCTTAGATATGTTACTTCTTTTGTTTGTCTTGAAGAGAAGAAATGATCGGTGTTATTCATTCTACTGAACTTTTGAACCAGTTGATAAAACCCTAAACAGTGGGGTTATTCTTTCTAACTCTTAAAATAGTTTATAAAACCCTCTAAATTATTATTCAATTTATTTGGCTTGTAGTATTGAAATGCTATGTCATTTTCATTCTAACTTTTAAAACAGATGATAATTTTTTTAATGGCAACTTTTTTGCAGTGCATACATCGTGATTTAGCTGCCAGGAATATTCTAGTTGGTGAGGACAAAGTTATGAAAATTGCAGACTTTGGTTTGGCAAGAGACGTTCACGAAATAGATTACTACAGAAAAACGACAGACGTAAGTTTATAGTTTAGCTAGGTCGTTCGCAAAGCGAGGTCTAGTTACTAGTTGAATATTTAATAAGTTTCTGCGGGAAACAAAAGTGCGTTTGCGGAATTCAAACTTTAAAATATTACGATTATCGCCGTTTAGTATAAGGAGCTGAGGTTTTCAGCGTTAGTCATTCCTCAGAGTAACTGTAATTTAGTAATGTAAGTAATGTCTCCGTCTGTTTTGTTGTAATGTTATTTGCTGGAGTTTGTCTATTGATCATCAAATTTCAATTTTTTTTTTAAAAAAAAGTTTATCAGAATACCGTCTTTGTGTATATATCTTTGTCTTTGACAAAGATGTAAATTATGGTACAAATTTTAGAAATTTCAAAATACTGAACATTTGTCAAAATCAAAGTGTCAAAGTCATTCAAAGATAGTAGTTTCCCTTGATGTAGCCTTTACTAAATGGCCGATGTTGTCCTGAGTCTTTTTGGCTCAATTTTAGTTTTTAAAATAAATAAAAAGATAATTCGTTCCATTGATTCAACAAACTGACTCAGTTGTCAGAGAGTCTGGATTTAAATACAGCTGAACCAAGTAAGATTCCCAGACTGTTACCACAAAATGGATATGTCTTCGATGAATCCAGCGACCAATAGACCAGTTTCGAATTCTCAGTTGCCGCTGACTACAATGACTACATATTCAATTTGTACAGTCTTAGCCTCATTTTGGTTTTAAATATTCAAAAATACTAGTGAGAGAGAGCGAGAAGTCACACCTCTAACAATAAACACAGTTGTAAATAGTGTAAAACTACATTGGCATTTAGGAATATTTAACTTCATGTTGAGGCTAAGGCTGTACAAATGAACCCGTTGTCATAGAAACTTCTTGCGGAAAAGTCATGTCGATTTCAATATAACAACTATTTTAATTAATTCATAGAAGCTACATCCATAAAAAGCTTTTATTCTGCTGTTTTCTTGCTTCTACAAACATAAATTTACCAAAGATATAAGTTCCTTAAAAACAATTACTACAAAAAGAAAATCGAAGTTTTGATCCAAATAAGTGCACCTCATGACTTCCGCCGTTATGTGCAAGCCACATGTTTAACTCTTAACTCTTCTTCAACTTTTAAAATTCAAATGCTCACTTAAATGTCAACAAATTTGTGGAAGGTAAACCAACTATCGAACATCCAGACCCCGATCTAAATCTTGGATATCGAGCGACAAGATGCTCTTTCGTCCCTGAAACCTTCGGATTTATCATTCGACAGTATTCTTTTAACGCTGTAACCGTCCACATTTTACTTCTTCGTAAGGAAGCTCTTTCGAGGATGTCTCGCTGGTCATTATTTTCTTGAAAATGAACCCCGAAAACGGCGAATATATAAACTTAGAATTCGAAACTGGTCTATTCACCGCGCGTTGTAAATATCTAATTAATTCCCAGGGAAGGGGTTTTATTTTTAAAAAAATATGACACTCTAAAGCCTCTCTCAGGGAGTTGTATTAATTTTTTTTTCTTTTTTTTTAAAACAGGGAAGACTACCAGTGAAGTGGATGGCTCTCGAAGCACTGTTTGACCGCGTTTATACGACTCAAAGTGATGTGTACGTTTATGTTTGATATTTTGTCTGTTGGAGGTGTTTATAAGAATCGAGAGGCTTGTGATCCTTCTTTATGATTTCGGATACAAGAGAAAACCTTTCACTCAAGTTACCTTGGGTCGGATTATAATCTTGGGTACACGAGAAAATAACACTTTTGGAGGATTTTTTTAAGTAAAAGGGAAATTCGATTAACACATACATTTGTTAGTTTCTAAAATATGGTTTATTGTGTTGTGGATTACATCAACACTACTTCTGATGCCGCTATCCTAGAAACAACCTTGTACCCAGGCTCATTTCACTGACGTTTCTAGGATAGCGGCATCGGTACCACTACGTCAGTGAAATTACCCTGGGTACGAGGTTGTCCTAGAAAAGCTTCAATGCAAGAGTGACGTCACATAAACAAAATGGCGCTGCCTATAATTTTCAAACCGCAAAGCAGGCCTTTTATAACAATATGAAACTGGAAAAGACGGCTCGAATCCGAATATAAATCATCCAGAAAAGTTCATGGATAGTCAAATTATTTTCTGATGCAAAATGTTCATTCCCCTTGGGGTTCCCTTTAAGATTTAAATGTTTGTTGTACGGCACATTGTACATTTTTTTTCTTAAGTTTGGCTTTCTTTCAATTGCTTTAGGTTACCAAAAATGCAATCAGCCTAATTCAGTTTTTTTTTAATCGTCGCATATTTTTTCTCTGCAGTTGGGCGTTTGGAGTTTTAACGTGGGAAATAGTGACGTTTGGTAAGTAATAAATTTTGATATCTTATACACTTTTATCGTGAAAACTCCATGTAACCAACTTCTATTCAACGATCTCCTCGGTATAAAGAACTAAAAAAAACTCTATAACGAATTTTTTTTAGGCCAAAGTTACTGTAAAATGTATGGGACAAAATCTCGGAAAAACGAACCATGATTTAGAGATGTTTTCGATATAACGAACAAATTAAATTTGGAGGCCTAAAGAAAAATCCTATCTCGTTATAGCAGACAAAAGTCAAGACGCATAAAAAAGCTGAAAGCCGAACTGAAAGAATACATGTGAAATATTTTACCCTATGACGCGAAAAAAGCTTTTCAGTAAACTAGTCAATTGTGTTGTATATATGGTTAACACTTGATGACGATGTTCATGATAGTTGATGTTGGTGGTGGTTATGCTGATGATGAGTGATAGTGATGTTTATGACGGTAAATGGTGATGGTAAAGGTGATAAAGGATGATTGTGATGCTCAATGGTGATGATGATGATTCTTATTATGTGTTGGTTATGATGATGATGGGTGATGGTGATGATGATGATTCTTATGATGGTGTTGGTTATGATGATGATGGGTGATTGTGATGATACGATGATGGTAATCATGATAATCATGGTGGTAATGATTATGTTAAAGATAATCAATGATAATTGTGACAATGAGGATGATGATAATGATAGTGTGGTGGTGATGGTGATTATGGATGTCGATGGTAATGATGTTAATGTTGATAATAGGAATGAAGATCAATGATGGTAGTGATTAAGTTGTTAACAGTGTTAATATCGTCAAGTACGTGACATTGTTTTTTCTCATTATCCCCGTTAAGGCGGATCTCCATACCCGGGGGTACCTTTAGAAAAGCTGTTCGAGCTGCTAAAGTCCGGTTATCGGATGGAACGACCTGTTAACTGCCCCGAAAAAATGTAAGTTTTTTTCCTATTAATTTAAAGCTATTCGAAATAATGATAATAATAACAATAATAATAATAATAATAATAATAATAATAGTAATAATAATAATAATAATAATATTTCAGGCGGCTGAGGAAAATCCTTAAGTCTAAGCTGAGCG
Source organism: Isaurus tuberculatus (assembly GCA_025447995.2). NCBI lineage: Eukaryota > Metazoa > Cnidaria > Anthozoa > Zoantharia > Zoanthidae > Isaurus > Isaurus tuberculatus. The sequence continues at coordinate 3,238 of JAOEHV020295609.1, read as the reverse complement.
ATGGAAGTGTCATTAAAGTGATTAACTCCAGGGCGGTGTCCCTTGTGAGATATGGAGCCTGAATAATAGACTGGACGAAATACGAACTTCACGAAATAGACAGGAAAACGCGGAAGCTACTAACGATATACCGCGCACTACACCCGCAAGCCGATGTGGATAGATTGTACATGGCAAGCTGAAGGTGGAAGAGGACTAATCAGGGTGGAAGACTGCGTAGCACTAGAGGTCATCAGCCTGGTTAAGTATATTAACAAGAGCATGGAAACAACTCTTAAGGCAGTGTTGCAAGAGAATATAGTGAGGGTAGAAGAGGCTACAGTGGATAAGACCACGTTGAAAGAAGAAAGAAAGAGAAATCTCGTTGATAAACCTCTCAATGGACAATTCTTCAGAAGTACGCAGGATAGATATGGAAAGTCGTGGGAGTGGCTCAAAAAAGGAAAACTGAAAAAGGAGACAGGTCTTTTAATGGCTGCCCAAGATCAAGCGTTGAGGACAAATAGTATCAAGTGCAGAGTAGATAAGCAGAAATTATCAACATCTTGCGGAATGTGTGGAGAAAGAAAAGAGTCGGTGGCACATGTAACAACAGAATGCAAAATGCTAGCGCAAAAGTATTATAAGAGCTTGAGGCACGATAAAGTAGCTCAAATAATCCATTGACGACTTTGTGAGAAGGGGATTTTGAGAGAGACGAGAAATGGTACAACCATTCTCCCGAGCCTGTCCTTGAATTAGAAAATTGTACGATCTTATGAGACTTTAAAATCCATACCGATTTACCAATCGAGGCCAACAAGCCAGATATTGTTGTCCTTGACAAAACCACAAGAAAGTGCTTTGTTATTGATGTTGCTTGCCCCATTTGACACCCGAGTTAGTGCAAAGGAGAAAGAGAAAATAGAAAAGTATCAAGACTTAAAGAGGGAAATCACGAGAATATGGTGTGCAGAGGTTGTGAGGGTACCCGTCAAAATTTGGGCATTGGGAACGCTTCCTAAAGGCCTCAGAATATGGTTAAGTGTTATAGACATGGGGGAAGATCTAGGTCTTCTATAGAGAGCATGCATACTGGGGTCGGCACGTTATCTCAGAAGAGTACTGGGGATGCAAGGTTAAGAGAACACCCAGGAGTCCTCGCATCCAAGGCCACGGGAAATGGCTCGTTGCGAAAAGGAAACATTTCCAGCTTAAAATGCTGTGTATAATTATTATTATTATAATTATAATTACAAAATTATTTATTATTGAACTTAAATAGAATACATCCACTGAGAATTAAACTTGCAGATAAGGTATCGCATGCCTAAGTTCTGGAGCGGGTGGGGATGATGTTGACCTAGAGAAATTTGTGAGATGTACTCTGTAAGTTGGTATAGACATGTGCTTCGCAGGAAAATGCATTATTCTAATAGCTAAGCTAAATCCTTTTTCGAGCCTAGTGGCCCATGGGGCCGGCGCTTTTCTCCGGTTTCTGTAGTGTTAAGCGGATGAGTGTCAGTTGATTCCCCCTGGACGGGACACTAATCCATCGCAGGTTAGCTCCCAGCCGAAGCTGGTACTCATTTACCGACCTTGTAAGGATGGAAAGCTGAGTAAGCTTTGGCGGAAAAGAAGGTCACACAAATGTTCAATTTTCGGCAGAGCCGAGGAATCGAACCTGGGACCTTGTAGTTGGAAGGCAGAGATCTTACCCACTGCGCCAACCACGTCGCCAATTATCCTAATGGGTAAGTTCTTAATTTAAAAGTAAAGAGGAAATGTCTAAGGGACATCATAGAAAGATACGGATGCGGTACGCATTGGAAGATACGAGAAGGAGGGTATAGTTACTGTTCTCCATGATGCTTTTGATCGTTTCAATTCGAAAGCATCCATCAATAAACCAACTGCTGACTCAATCATGTTTGGAAGAAAGTATGGCAAGCCGTTACTGCCATATGGCATCCAATTCTATAAACCTGTTCAAAGTACCATACTATGTAGCGAGATTTTCATACAACTGGTCCAGTCTTCCATACACAATATTAAGTTCCACACTTTTTCTATCGAGATGTTCATACCATAGGTCCAGTTACAATACAATTTTTTCAGATCCAAAATTTTTGAACTGAGATTTCGTCGAGTTTAATGAATCTCGTCGAGTTTTGGTCGATATCTCATTAGGGAAAGTGTGGAATTGAATAACTTGTACTGAAAACTGGGTCTGTTGTATAAACATCTCGATACGTAATATGGTCTTTTGAATAAGTTTAGAGAACTGGTCAACTTTGGCAGTAACGGCTTTCCATGAGAAGGTGTTTAAAACGGTTTTTGTTGAACTCTGTTAAAAGGAACAATTATTTTTGAATTTTTGACAGGCATTCCTTAATGCGTAAATGCTGGGACGAGAACCCATCTTCACGACCAACCTTCGTTGAACTTGTGAAAGAATACGACGTAATGTTAAGTGACTTGTCAGGAAAGGTGGGTCAATACTTTCCAGAGTTTGAGACAAGCTTAAGTAGCAATAGTAACATTAATGGTATTCGTTATTATTTCGAATAGTCGTGGTTTTAATAGTGGTAGTAATAGATGTAGTAGAAGTTGTGGTAATAGTATTAGTGGTAATATAATAATCGTATATTTGTCGTATGAATGTTGGGAATGGTAGCAGTTATAGTTACAGTACTTACCGTAATTGCAGCAGTAGTAGCAGTCGTAGTACCAGTTGTAGTAATAAAAGTAAATATAATAGTATTGGTAGAAAGAGTCACAGTAGTAATAAAAATAGGAGAATAGAGTAGCAGTAGTTGTAGTCGTAAAGTACAGTAATAATAGTGAATATAGTAATATTAGTGTTAATAGTAGTATTAGTATTAGTATAGTAGTAGTAGTAGCAAGCTTTATTGGCATGATATAATACGTATTACATATTGCCAAAGCATTTCTTTTACAAAATTTTTGTATGATTATACAAAAATGAATTTACAATCATCTGTATTAACAGTAACGCTAAATAAGAAAAGCTACGTAAAATACAATTAGTAGTAGTTGTAGTAGTAGTAGTAGTAGTAGTAGTAGTAGTAGTAGTAGTAGTAGCAGTAGTACTACTACTACTACTACTACTACTACTACTACTACTACTACTACTACTACTACTACCATTACTACTACTACTATTACTACTACTATTACTACTACTATTACAGTGGCGGATCCAGAAATTCTAGAAGGGGGGGGGGGGGGGGGAAAA
>JAOEHV020295514.1:0-11819 GCA_025447995.2 Isaurus tuberculatus | reverse complement strand
GAGTTGGCGGGTAAGTTGTTAAGAGCAAGAAGAATGTTAAGAAAGTGGTTGGTGTCTTTGACGTACGATGGTAAACTGCTTACTAAAGGTTTGAGGTGGAAATCAACAAATTCAGATATGTGTTCAGTGGGATGAGAATTGGAAGAGACTATGGGACGTCCAGGGTTGCCAGCTTTATGAATTTTAGGGAGTATATAAAAGCGGCCAGGCTTAGGGTTATTAGATGTGAACTATTGTTTGGTTTTATCATCAATGTAACCGTCGTTGTGCATGCGTTTTATATAAATGTTAACTCGTTTATTGATATTATTGGTTAGGTCTTCGTTAAGCTTTTTGTAAAATTTTTTATTGCTAAGTTGTCTATTACATTCGTTAATGTACCAGTCTCTATCCATTATTACAGTTCCTGATCCTTTGTCTGCTGGTTTGATTATGATATCTTGTCGTGTTTTAAGTTCTTGTATAGCGTTACGTTCTTCTATGGTGAGGTTATCAGTGGGCTTATTGCGAATGCATTGTTTGACAGCGTTAAGAAAAGTATTAAGTGCTATATCACGGTTAGCTGAAGGAGTCCAAGTGCATTTGTTATGAAAGGGTGTTTGAGATGTGTTAGTTATGGGCTGATTGTTGTTATTCAGGTTATTATCATTGCCAAAAAAATATTCTTTAAGACGCATGCGGCGTTCAAAATCATAAAGATCAGCGTTAACTTCAGGCCAACTGGACCTTGTCGTGGTGTAGAGGCTTGTGTGGCTTGATGATCTCAAGGGCTGTGCTGACTGGGGTGCATACCCCTGGCAGGTTCAACCATGTCAGAGAGGTCTTGAATGAAAGTCCCGACAAAAGCAGTCCGGCAGTTTCCTGATCTGTAAAATCAGGTTGGGCAGAGGACCAGCAACCCTCTCCTATAAAAAACAATTTGCTACAGAAACCACTTCAATAACAAATACTATTGCGGATCGGACCTGTGCGACCTGCGACATCCCTGATGAGAGTTTCCTCCACTGGGGTGAAGCGACAATGACTGCTCCAGGTGAAAGCCGTAAGGAAGCCAGAAGCAGGAACCATTGAGGCTGAACGGAAAGATCTTGGATGGACAAGCTGGAACGAAGTTGAGCAGAAAGCACTGGACCGTGATGAATGGCGATTGTTATTGCGTGGCCTTATGCTCCACTCAAGGAACGAAGAGGATGAGTGAGTGAGTGTTAGCGAGAAGAGACTTAAGAGAGAGGGCCATTTTATCTAATTTAGTTACATAAAATGAAAACGTTTCCGCAGTAAATGATTGTTTAAGAAGTTCCTTTTGTTTGTAGAGATCCGTTGATATGAGGTTTATCTTGCTCTTGCATTCTTTGATAAGAATGTCTAAATGTTTCATTGCTGCTGTATGTGAAATAAAATTCCAAGTTTTGTGGAAGCGTCTGTTGTTTGATGGTAGTGGAGGTCTTCAAGGAAGAAGTGATCTTGGAATAAAATGTTGTTCTTTAAAGAATGCGAAGTTGATGAGGTGACGGTCGAAGCGTATGAGCTTGATACTAGTCCTGAATAAATAGGTAAAGATAATCTTCTAATGTTTCATTAGTCAATAGAAAATTGTTGTATCTTCACCTCATAGAAATGGCTGAGACTGTGGAATGCATGGCAGCTCTACTGGAATCGTGTCTTGCATCAGTGATAATGCACTGAGGAGAATAAGTGCCCATAAAAAATAAAATAACTCATTTTGTCTGTATCGAACAGTTTTCAACTGAGTGTTGTAAAACCAAGTAAAGTACTCTAAACAACTACAGAAACAGCTATACAAAAGTGTAGATTGGGTTAGAACTGTTGCAGAATTATCTGTTATATTTCAAGATGGGTTCTAGAGTACTTACATCACCATTCATGATGTAGTGATTGGTCCCTTGAACATCCCTTCTCGCATCCTCCATAGATTTGAAAGCTAGTTCCCTCACAATACTCATGTAGCCAAAGCCATTTTCTTTATAAACTACAATAAAAACAAGCAAAACGCAGTAGAAATGCAGTTAATGCACCAAATCAATAAGCAATTTGTTGCTTTACAGAATTGTACTTTCTTCCAAATTGGTATGAGAACTACTATAAGGAAGACAATTTCCTTACAGTGAAGCCTGTACTGTCTGAAGTTGTTATTATAATCATTATCACTTTTTCACAAGGTAAAACAAGTGATTCATAGCATATCCAGTGTAACATACACAATTTAGATTGAATGCTACTACTAACTAGTATGCACTAAAATAACAGGGAAGGAAAACATTAAAATCCCAAAGGCAAAACATAAGGTGAAATCAGAGTATTAGCAAAATGATTAAAAAATCACCTACTTGTGTCTATTGTCTTGTCCATGACTGAGCCAATTCCTGCTGCCTCACCAAAGCTGTGGTACTATGTCTCAGTCATACCGGTGCAGCTGAATTCATGCACCATCCTACACAAAAAGGTCAGGAAGTGTAATTATAAACACATTGAAACTACTGTTGGAACACCAGATTGTGAGTCAGGTTGTTTATTTCATGCACTAGAATTAGGGAGCTGATCATGAGACTACATGTAACATTGTCAGGACCCGAATATGGACAGGAAGGATCGGACCAACATAAACATAACATGTTCATAACATGAAAAAACACAGGAAGTAACTCACCTCACATTTGCAAAATACTTGGCAGGATGTCCAAGCACACCTGAACTGAGCCACACAACGGAATCACAGTGGATACAAGGCACTTTTAACCGGCAGATATGACCCTGCCTTGAAAAAATATTTCTAGACCATCTGTAATCTTTACTACAGAGTTCGAATTTTGGATTTCTGCGAAATACTTTGTGAGAGACTTCAACGATTCCCCAGTGCAAACAAAGCAAGGGTCGTCCACTGCAGCATCTACATAAATCTGTCTTTTTTGTGCTCGTCGGTACCCCACTACTTAAACAGGGCTCGTTGTTGATACTGACGAATTGCAAGGCCGTGATTGTATAGATGCTCCAGAGGATGACACACTCGTAGAACTGGCAGCAGATGGCTTCACTAACTCGAAATAAGTCAATAAAGATTCAAGGAGGTCAGCGTTTTGAGTGGAGGAAGTTTTTCGATCGATCCCAAGAAGCGATTTTGCATGATTCAGTCGACCGCGAATATCTTCCAATCGTTTCTCGTCGCCCGTTTTCACTTCCACAGTCGACTGAAATGATGGTTTCTTTACACAGGATCTCTGTTGGCGTTTGTTCGCTTGTTTCTCTCAATTTTGCTTTTTTTCTCTGGAGGACAAGTACCCAACATCTCGATTCACAGGGATATAAAACTTATAACGGTAAATTATTCAAGAGAAGAACTCGCACGAAAAAATCCAAACAAACCGCCAAATCGCGAATAAATTGTATGTGAAACTGCTAGTCAAGACTCTAGTAACTGCAGGCTCAATAGGATAGCAAATAACCCTTCAGGTGACTGGTGGGGAGAAATTGGTCAACAAAAAGGCCAACAAAATGGCGCGCGAATCAAATGCTAGTAATACTGCTCTATAAGTTGTGTTTTGTATGCGATAGAAAGACTTAATATAACTTAAAGAAAGAAGTACGTTCCCAGAAACACCTTTCATTAATTTTTAATTGAGATCTTGCATGTTTCTGATGTTAAAGATCAGAATGGTTGGTTGAAGGACAAACCAGTTGTTCATCGCATCGTCCGCCATCTTGGATTTTGCGTTTTATTCAAATTAGGTGGGAGGAGCTTATGCCCTTTTATAGCGCGCCTTCGTGTTTAAACATTCAGCCTTAAGTTTGACTCTTTGCGCTTCTCTTTGGGCGGCTTGTACTTCATCGATTTGGGCAATTTTGGACTCAAACTCAGCCTGCCTAGCTTTGGATTCAATTGTCTTTGCTCTAATTGAGGCAACTGTGCTTGAAACTCTAGAACGTCTTGAACTTCTAGAACCTTTACTCTTTTTACTAGAACACCCAGATTTCCGTTCCTCTGAATTAACTTCTATCCATTTTTTTGATCTGTTCACTAATATGAACTACCTCAATAGAAACTTCATCGTAAATGTAAGCATCTGCGTCAGTTTCATTAGATTCAGAACAAAATTCATGAATTTCTTCGTGCACCTCAACCAACTCTAAAAATACTTCATTAAGCTTTACCGACTCTATAGTGACTAGCTCAACATTTTTTCCGAGTCCCATAAGAGCCTCTACATTCGCAATTAACCCTTCAATTAATGTAAACCTTTTTGTCGCTCTGTTTTTAGCGTTTATTTGATAACAATTCCTTTCGGTCGGTTTTGACTTTCTTTTTCCTTCTTGGGTGAGGACATTTTGTACGGGCATATATGGAGTTGATACATTTTGTTCGCCATATTGAATCGTTTCAAGCCGAATTCAATACAGAGCAAGAAATACTTGGGCTATATGATAATCCTTTCACAAATTGGACAATTATATGTTTCGTTGATCTTTGACAACAGACATGCATTGACAACAACTTCAAGTAGTTGAAACTAATCAGTACTTGGGCGATCTTCTGTACAAGTAGCCGATGTACACAAATCACAATCAAACTGTTTAAACGGCGATTACTCACCTCAAGTTGTGACGTATCCATCATAAACACAAGGGTCACAAAGTTCTACAGGACGTATTTAAACTTTTGTAAAATCTTGGAGCGGATCAATGGACTGAAAACCATTTTTTACTTGTATTCGACATTCACTAGGTTACATATACTATAATAACAACAACTCTTTAATCAAATCCTACACTAATGAACAGAGAAATAAAAGAACAAACTAAATGATACTTACAAATACGCTGCCTCGCTAGTTCAATTACCACTCCTTGAAATTTACAATGCATAACCATTCAATTTGCACTCCTTTGCAATTTACAATAATCTTCGCCTTTCGCGCCAATTTATACTCAGTTCCATTCTCTTTTCATTTTGTACTAGTTCACAGTCTCTTCACTACTTATTGACCGAGATTGAGGTCATTACAGGCAAATCTCAAATCGAGGCTTTGTTTTAATGACAGAGCAATTGTTAAGAAACACTATCTGGTACTATCAGTGATAATAAGGCAAAAAATGTAAAGCCAGATTCACCTATTTGAATTATGTTATATCTCATCCCTCAGTGGCTCACAGCTTTTGAGAGGGCATGATAAATAGCTACTCATGTATAGTGATCATTTGATATTTGAAAACTCTGTATATTTAGATGTTAATGAAAATAGCAAAAATAGATAAACCGAAACTGAAACTAAAGGCGGAAGCTACCATCGAAATAATTGTAATAGCCACACAAATCCATCATTTGTAAGAAGCTGGAGTGTTCCAAGAAAGAAAGTATAACTTTGCACAACGCTAATCAGCTCGCGGGACCTTTCCTCGCTGCTCTTCACTTTGTGCTCACTTCAATCAAGTTATGTCAATGCCGAGCCAATCACACAACAGGCGACGTCATTTTTAATCCTTATATAGGCAATCTAGCACAAGAATGCAATTTTCTAACAAGAGAAAACAGGAAAAAAAACAACCTCATTTTTAGACTGGATTGCCACAGGCGACCCAGTAATAACCCCGTCTTTGTCCTAATCGTGAAGATATTTAAACCCATGCCAGGGAAGACAGTCCAATATAACCTGTGTATGTGCAAGCAGTAAAATAGCACTCTATACAAGCCGTTCTTGCTGTCAAGATAAATTTGAGCAGTTTTATAAAGATAGGAACAGAAAACGGTTGGAAAAGAAGTAGGAACACAAAGGACGAAACCAACCTTTGTTTTGAGCGATTGTAAATGATAATAACAGGAAGATGATGTGGCTACCAACAAAACGGGTCTTGCTGGAGAGCCGCCATGCGGGCAAAGGAGGTTTATTATTATCATTAGGAGGTTCCCCTTCGAGTAGGCAAGGGCTGAGAAAAACGTATATAAATCGCAGGCGCGCTGGGTGAGGGGGAGGGGGCGTAGTGTAATGTAAAGGTGGAATGGCTCTTTTAAAAAAATATACTTGATTGGTCTAAACTTCTTACACGGTATGACAATACGTTTTATTTCTTCACCTACGTTAATGGCGAACAGGGGCGTAGCCAGGAATTTTCAAAGAGAGGGGGTGGGGTCACACTGTGTCAGAGTGAGGTTACACACCAGATATCATGTCGTTTTCGCCACAGGTTGTAGGTTGTTTGCCTAAAAAAGCTTACGAAAGGAAGGGAGGATTGGGGGGAGGGGGTCACATGCACCACAGGACCCCTACCCTAGCTACGTTCCAGGCAAAAAATGTTGGCTCTCCTCCCTCATAAAATATTCTGAATAGTACATCCCTAAGCGAGGCGACAAATATCCCTAACCCTTTCTTGAATTTAGCTAGTTCCAGACGTTTGAGAGTTCGGGAGCAGCTCGAAAACAGGCGAGAGAAACAGGACATCATTAGAGAGAAGTCTGACTGGTCTCCTCATACTCCTCTCGCCGTTTTCGCGCTGATCTCTAACTAACCGGACGCCTGGGAGTGGGATAGCCTACATAATTGAATGTGGAAGCCTTTTTTCAAACAGTCACGTTTGTTATTAACAGAAAATAACTCGTAGTGTAACTTTTATGTTAAAGTCAATCACAAATACATTTGTTGAAATGCATAAGGTACAGTACTTGCTCTGGCGAAAATTAATTGCATCTCGCTTTTGAGGGAGGAATCGATTACATTGAAACCCCTGAGATGTGGCTTAATGTTTTGCAGTCTGCTAAGACGATACACTGTATATCGGCTGATGAAGAACCATGGCCACAAGAGTCGCCAACAAACATTGAAAATCCACATTTTGCCATAACTGACAGGCTAAAAGTTTTGAAAGTCAAATCGGATATACTTCAGTTTCCAAGAAGTAAAAATCATAAAGTGAATAGCTTACAAGCTCAAACACACCGAAATTTAGTCAAAATTGAGTAGAAGCTGCACAAAAAACAATGCAGTGAAGCTAGTTGAGCAGTGAACACGTTACGTCCGTCCGGTCGGACACAGATTTCATTCACTTTTTCACTGTACATTCGCCAGAAATTAAATTAAAAAGGAAACTCCCTGCATGGAGTTATCAGTAAAACCGAAGTAATAAGTTTGGAATAAATAGAAGCAAAACACATATTCTATTAATATATGTATGTATATAGATATATATATATATTTTTTCTCTCTTATTTTATTCATATATCTATAGACTATAAATGTTCAGAGTATACTAATGTTTCTTGGTTATAGTGAAATAAAATATGTCATTGTCAATTGTTCACTAGAATTAATAAGGCATTATTCAATCAGTAAAATGTTCATTCATCACTAAAATGTTTAACTTTCTTTCTTCAAACATTAATTCGGCCGGACTAAAGGCTGTTGATGAATGAATTGAAGTATTATATGCATAACAATTCTCTGAGCCACAAGTCCCAATCCGGTTGCTTTGACTCTCTCGTGTTTAAGTATTTTCCTTAGATAATTCTTGATAATACTATTGCTTTGTTCTGTTAATCCGTTAGCTTGTGGTTGATAACCACTTGTACGTAATTTAGCAACTCCAAATTGTTTCATCATCATCTCTATCAGAATATAACTTGAGAGGGATTTCAAATGTTAAACAATAATCAAACAAATATTTACATGTGGCTTGTGCAGCTCTGTTCTTCAATGGATAACATTTCAAAAATTTACTAAAGTGATCATTGATTACGAAAATGTGTTTATGCCTTCGTGGAGTAAATGGAAGATCCACAATAAAATCAATAGACACAAGTTCAAGAGGGCGAGGAGGCCATCATCGAATACCCATCTGACCATGTATCTTACCACTGGTAGTAGTTTTTTGGCAAAGTTCACATTTTGAGATGTAAGTTTCGACGTCTCCATGAAGTTTTGGCCACCAGAATCTTTCTAAAACTCGTCGATGTGTTTTGAATACCCCGAAATGTCCCGAGGACTAGTCACAATGGGAATATCATGGAATTTCCTGGCGTAGACCTTGGGGTATAATGATAACATTTGATGATTGTTAAACAGAAATAAATTATCGTTGATCAAAATGCGATGAATAAATTGACGGTAGTCCCGTGGAATACAAGTGAGGTCTCGATCTGTTTCATCTCGTTCAAAGTACGCAAAAGGTTTCGACAAATCTTCATCTTGCCGTTGGAAAGTGCTCAATTCAAGGTTTGTATATAATTGTTGTGACAGCTCGATGCTGTTACAGGAAATAACACTCCAAGGTGAATCACATTTAATATTCCGGCTTAAGTAATCGGCGACAACATTATCTTTACCTTTAACATAACGTATCTTGATTTGAATTTCTTCTAAATACTGAACCCATCTAAATGGTCTATTTACAAGTTCGCGAAATGTTTTAAGATGAATAAGTGGTTTGTGATCCGTACAAACAATAAATTCATTTCCTAATATGTAAACTTCCGTTTGTTTGCGAGCGTAATATATGCTTAACAGTTCTTTGTCTGTAACAGAATATTCATTTCACAGTTAGTAAGTGTTCGTCCTCCAAACTTAACTGGTTTAATAATTTTGTTTTCTTCTTGCTCTAATACAAATCCAATGGCAGCTCTGCTTGCATCAGTTTATAAAATAAAAGGTTTTTCCAGATTAACATCATTTGACAAAATTTGTTTGAGCTTTTGAAATGATTGCTCACACTTGGAATTCATAAAAACTTACAATTTTTCCGGAGAAGTTAGTTTAGTGGACTTACAACATCAGCAAAATCAGGAACAAATTTACGGTAATACCCTGCTAATCCCAGAAATCGACGTAAGTCGTCGGCAGTTCTTGGTTGTGCGAACTGAACGATATCCTCTGTTTTTCTCTGGAATGGTTTGGCTCCGCTTTTGGAAATTTAATGTCCCAAGAACTCAACCTCCTCCTGGAACCATTGACATTTTTCCATGTTGATTCGTAGATTACATTCGATTAAGCGGTCGAGCAGTTTCTGTACGTGAAGCAAATGCTCTTTTTCTGAAGAACTGAAAATGGCAATATCGTCGAAGTACGATGAAGTGAATGCCGTCATATCCCCAAATACTGCAGCAATATTTTCGGCGAATGTGAACGGGCTGATATTTTCCCCAAGGCAAAACAAAAGCTGTTTTTTCTCGATCTTTTTCCTTTATTGGTATTTGGAAATACCCACTTTTTAAATAAATCACAGAATAATTTATATGGATGAACCTTTCATGTTGTCAATCAATTCATCCGCACGAGGTAAGGGAAACTGCCTTGGAATGGTTTTTGCGTTTAACTTTCTGTAGTCGCAAAATAGGCGGATTCGGCCATTGCGTTTGAAAACAGGCGAACCATATTGCGAGTGTGACGGCTCAATAAACTCATTTTCTTGCAATTCGTTAATAATATTGAGTATCTTGTCGCGCTGACTATAGGCGAGTCGAAGAGGCTGTTCATAAACTGGAACTGAATCAGTTAAATCAACAGTGTGTTCAATTGGTACATTTGCTGGTTGCGATTCAGGAATTTCACTTAATTTACATTTATAATTGTCAATCATTGCTCAAGCCTTTTCCGGTAAATTGTTAATTTCAGTGTCATTAGTTTCCGCCGAATTACAATGTACACTGTCCAGAGAGTCCAACATTTTAACTGTTACTGTTTGTTCATTGTGAAGTTCTGTCAAAATACCCAGCTGATCGCCCTTACATAGTGTCACGTTGTCATTACTTTCATTGTACACAGGCAGTTTTACGGTTTTGTTTAGCAAATTCATCTTAAGATTAGGAAGTTCAACAGCAAGATCAGATTGACCTTCAAATAAAAATGATGTGTTTGGATTTTGTTTGTTGATGTTAACTTCTTTTACTTTTCCAGATAGCCAACATAACTCATTACTAGGTATTACTGACGCCTTTGAGACTTGATTAAATGCTGATCGACCGCCTGACTTTTCTTCAAAATATGGCATTCTAATATGATCTCCGTTCGGGGGAACAAATGTGGTGCATTTCTCACTATGGTCGCGTCGCCGACTTAAATCGTAGCTCCGATTGCGTCCGCACTGAAAATTTCAAAACCCTTTAGCCATCCATTTTTTTTTATCAGAACTGGACAGAACTCAGTTTTGGAAGAATTTTAGCGTTTATTTTAGCAAAATCAGTCAAGTTTTTCAAAAGTTATGAATTTTTTTTTTCAAACGGAAGCACATTTTGGAACTAAATTCATAGGATGTAGTACTAAATACTGCTATGGAAATGGCACCAGACAATGAAAAAATGTGATTTTTGATCATAACTCCAAAACGAACCAACCAATCTCAACCAAATTTGGACACATGAAACACTATCACAAGTAGTTTCAACTTATCTCTTCATCTCTTTGATCACGTTGCTATGGCGACGATATGACGTCATAAACTTGATTATTTTAACTTTTTTCAGTTAGTTTTAGACTAAAACATAAATTGCCAAACATTAACACTTTTATATCACAGAAGAGTTTCGTTGATTAGATGTGAAATGTGAAACGGTTTCCATGGTAACAAAGACAGCATCTTTTTCGAGTAGGTGACGTTACCTTTGTTCAAGATAATACTAGTTGTTAGTCCAAGATAACACTGTTATTACACCGGTCTTGAGTTCTAATGCTTGACACTTCAGAAGTAAATAAAGATTATCAGTTGCCATGGCAACACAAGTTTTCTCATTTAGCCTAACTATTTATTTTTATTTTTGCAAATGTTATGTCATTAGTCTACAGCATTAATGTTGGAATTACAATTTGAATCATTGAGTTTAAACCTCATAGAGGCAAAACATTTATCTAATCAGTCCGTTGCCATGGTAATGTTGACAGAAGCCTTTCCAAGTAAAAAATATATTGGTTATTTTTTAGTTGTAATACATTTAATCAATATTTCTTTACTGGTGCGATAGCAAGGCTTGATATTTAATGTCAAGTCTTGCTATTGCACCAGTAAAGAAATTTTGATTAAAAATAGAATTGTTGCCATGGCAACTGCTTGTTAGTAGCCCTACCATACCTATGTGTAGGTACTACATGGATGGGAAGCTGGTATAGAAAAAGCTCCTGTGAAATTATTATACTAAAAACTTCATTTGGAATGATTAAACACACTAAAAACCTTAAAAATCAATCATTTATTTATCAACAGTTACAGAAGTCATGTGCAATTACATGCTAGCCACTGACTCACAAAACTTCCACTGCTATGCTTGTCTGGGTATAAATTCAACATTGCTTAAAGAAGAAAGTATAATGAAAACAAAAATTCAGTTAAAAATATAAGGCCATATAATGTTTTTTTCCAAAATAGTTTTATTAAATGAATTGGAATGCTTGATTAAAGGTAAATAAAAATAACATAGCATGTACCTTTTGGCTGTTAATCCAAGAATTATTCTGTTTACCTGTTGGTCAATTACTCAATGGAGCTTGGCAATACCTTTTGCATGATCCTCATGTCTTACTTAAAACAAATGAAATTCACCAGCTGTAATTCCCATAACAGCTTTTTGTTTCAGTTTGTCATGGAGAAATGAGGTCTAGGGTACAACAGTTAAATTCCAGAACTGATAATTTGTCAAAATCTATACAACTTCCTGTCTTATAAACCACTCCACTGGCCTTTGACCTCTTTTATAACATGCGTGCATAGGAATAACTAATTTTGTTATTTTTAGAATACTATTATTAATAACCGCAATATGATCTCTGTATTTTCAATACTTTATTTCAGTGAAAATGTGACCAATAATATGTACAGACAACAACTTTCCT
>JAOEHV020295416.1:0-11819 GCA_025447995.2 Isaurus tuberculatus | reverse complement strand
ATTCTGTTGAACTTATTAAGCCCTTCCCCCTCTAATAAGCCGTGCTCCCACCCCCCCCCCCTCTAAAGTGCTTCAAAACAATAAGCCCCCGAGGGCTTAATAGAGAAAATACGGTACTCTACATCTACTGTGTTGGAATTAGATGAGTATACACAAGAAGTAACAACATATGAAAAAAAAAATTACTGTCCACAAAATAATACGTAAAAGCAATTTTAAATAACCTAGAACTAGTAACCTTAATTTACGTAAAAAAATTAACAAATACTTATAATATACTTTTGAAGTACATTTGAAAAGACAAACCCAATTTTTTTGGACCGGGGTACTTTTGAAAATACTACTCTACTAGCGTGTAGCCAATCACGCTGCAGGGTTTGTAATAGTCAATTAGCATATGTATCCCATTTGTTTTGGTCAAACCTGTGATCCGGTGCTGCATGTGGTTTTTTTCCACGAGTTTTTCCCATTGTCGTCAGAAACAAGAAGATTGTATTCTTTGACCCATTCGTTTCGACTTTTTCGCGTTCCCATTGTTGCCACTCCGCATATGAAGTACGCACTCCCAAGGTCAATCTGAAGATAATCACCCGCCTTAGCGTATCTTGGGGCCCATCCATAACCGGAAGTCAAGCGAAGCCTGGCGTGGTAAGGGCGATAAACCGAATTATAAGAACTAGTCGCAGTAAACCGTGCATCACGAAACTTAGTGCGCTCCTCAATCCATAAGGCACGTTTTTCACATTCTGTCACAACAAAAAATAACATTTTTTAATGGTATCTTCACTAACTTGTAAGTTTTTCACCGTAGAAAAATGAAAAAAAGCTGACGTGTCGGACTGTAGTCCTTCGTCGGAGCTCATTCTTCTACGGTGTAAAACTTACAAATTTATCAAACTGTTTCTTTAGCAACACCGACGCAGCATCCCACTTTATCTCCACTAACTTGCTCTCCTTCAATACTCCTTTTACAATTCACTTTAGCCGAGGGGAGAAAACTGGAGATCCCGGGGAAAACCCCCGGATTCAGATTGACATTGACAAATCTCCGCCCACATGCAAAGCCGTATTAGTATCAAGCGCCATTCATTACCGCTACGCAAATGACTCCCCAAAAATCCAAAATCCCAAGTCTTTAAAAAAGGTTCGAAACTAAAAAAGAAAGCTTGAAAGGGTTTAGGAAAAAACGTAATGACCCCACCCCCGTGGGGTTTTGGCACTATTATTGTCCTGTTAGACATGGGTACATGATTATATTTTGCCCAACTGCTAATGTATGCGTAATCTGTCAATGTAACATTAAACTACTTACAAGGACATAGCATAGTTATACCAAGAAAACTAAGTCAGGCGAAAAATAGAAGAGGAAGTATTCTTCATATTAAATTAGAAACTCTGAATATTTGCGAAGAACTGTTATGAAATCAGTAGAGAGACTTACCAGAGCTTTTCTTTGTTCCAAAGATTTCAACCCTTAAACACGCAGCTTGATAGTATGATTGTGGAAGAAGTCGAATGCTCTTAGCGATAATTGCTTCGAAAAAGATATTCTTTACAACACTTGAGCGATCAAAATTGGAATGGAAGAGCTGTAAAGAAATTGTTAAAGAAAATCAGTTTATTAATGTTTCCACTATGCTTAAATATATAACAGAAATAATAGAGAAAATTCAGGCAAAATGTATTGTCCAAATAAAAATAAGCTTTAAAGAAAATCTGAACCCTCCCCAAACTTTTTTTTCGTTGTCAAAGTACATTTAACGTATTTACTCGATTAAGCGCCGCCCCCGCATAAGCGCCGCACCAGTGAGACCAAAAATTAAAGAAGCGCCGCCCCCGAACAAGCGCCGCACCTCCGAGTAAGCACCGCACCAGTGGGACCGAAAATTAAATAAGCGCCGCCCCCGAATAAGCGCCGCACCAGTGAGACCAAAAATTAAAGAAGCACCGCGCCCCCGAATAAGCGCCGCACCAGTGAGACCAAAAATTAAAGAAGCGCCACCCCCGAATAAGCGCCGCACCAGTGAGACCAAAAATTAAAGAAGCGCCGCACCTCCGAGTAAGCGCCGCACCAGTGGGACCAAAAATTAAAGAAGCACCGCGCCTCCGAATAAGCGCCGCACTAGTGAGACCGAAAATTAAATAAGCGCCGCCCCCAAATAAGCGCCGCCCTCGAATAAGCGCCGCCCTCGAATAAGCGCGCGCCGCCCCCGAATAAGCGCCGCCCCCGAATAAGCGCCGCCCTCGAATAAGCGCCACACCAAAATATACGAAAACTAAATAAGGGCCGCGGCGCATTATCGAGTCAATACGGTACTGGGATTCTCAAAATGAATTTGATTTTCCGATCTCTGTCCCTAGATGTAAATATCACAAAGAGCAGATCGAACTCAACTAAAGACGTAAAACTGGCACTTTACGAGGGCTCATAGTGACATCTCTCAACACTTTTCTCGTGTTCTCCTAGGTCATGGCGTTTTCTATTTGTGTTTAGAAACACCCGCGAGGCTGTTTTATTCCCTTATTAATAACTTCTGAAAATTCTTGCGAAACAGAAAAACAAGTTAGGTGGAAAACAGGTCTCAGTAATCTTTTCAACTTGAGAAGAACATGCAAGGCATGCAGCCTCGTTCAGACAAAACATACCGAGCCTCGCTATGATAATGACAAAAAGAACGAACGGATAGGATGGAGGGTTTGTATTCTATAACAGGATTGTGTTTGCATTCGGTTGCTGGCCCTTGCAAATTCTTGCTAACCTTTGTGCGATTCGCTTCTTTGTAAATGATCCATCCTGAAACAGCTGCGGAAAATAATACTTCATACGTCTTGACCCACTGATCTGCGAGTGGGTTTCCTTGAGTAGCGACACCACAGATGATATAAGTCGAGCCCAGATCAACCTGTAAAAACGAATTTGGATCACCCGATGACGCACACCAAGCGGAGCCAATGAACAGGCGAGCATTTTTAGCTGGAGTGGAAACACTACTGGAGGACGATGCGGATAACGCCCCATCCGGAATTTCACTGTTTGCTATACCAACGGCCTTATCGCCACAGGCTGAAATTTTGAAGAAAATGATAAAAATATTTTAAGGATAGACAAAATGAAAGACAGAAATTGAACATAGTAAACTAGACAATAATTTTAATAAGATGGTTAACTGTCTTTTTTGCCCAAATCAAATCCCAAAAACCGATTAAAATGTTTTATGATTTTCAGTAACTGTCAAGAATGGAAGACTTTTTAAAGCCATTAATAAATTATCTTTCATTAAAACCGTAAACCAAAAGCAATTTCTTCAGATAACATCAACCGGTTTCAATTTCCTAAGCAGATTTTAAAATGTATATAACAAGCAAGTATGCACGTTATTTGAAGGTTTTTTTTGTGTTTTGAATTACATTATAAATAACTCTCTTCACTTTATTGTTAAAATCCTAAGCTAAAAGTTTAAATTTTGTTTTAAAATTATTAAAACGTTTTTGACCGTGCGGTCATTTTCAGTAAAACTAAAATTAGCATAGTAGTATTAGGTTCTGAGTAATTCCAGAGGGGAAGAGTTCTGTGGTGTAAGAATGTACTTGTTTGTTGTTCAATGATGGTTTGACGGTTGAAAACGAATTAAGAATTTTAAAACAAAATTTTAACTTTTAGCCTAGGATTTTAACAATAATTTCTCTAAGCAAAATATTATGACATCTCTTTACTTTGATTATGACGTTACAACAGTAGATACTTGGATTTCTGTTCTTCTTCGCGGCTGCTTAACGGGCCGTCAAACAATAACTGGCATTTTTGCTTAAATCTCTTGAACCGGGATTCGAGATCTGGTCCGGCCGACCAATCCATTTTCGGCGACTCAAAGCCAACAAGATCACTCATATTTAAAAGAAAATTCAACTTTTCAAAAACACACTTATAATTCCCTTTTCTTTGGCTTGAAAATTTTTTTTTTATCCAGTTACATCCCACTTCTGACACCATGTTGTCGACCCGACCTCGGTGGAAGCTCAAGCCCAAGTGACAAAATGACCGTTGCAAACTGAACTAAACTAAGCTAACACTGAAAGCTGCATAAATTAAATATGAATAAATTGAATGACATGAATAATTTGATACGCATGATAAATACTATGACAGCTTGCTTGTTGTCCATTGCAGGTTTGTTCCCAGGAGAACCTGATGTAAAAACTTTATTACTCATTTAAGCTCTTGTGGAAAAGAAGGTCATTAAAATGCTCAAATTTCGACAAATCTGGAATCAAACCTTGTACCTTGTTGTTGGAAGACAGATATGCTACAAACTACGCTAACCACGCAGCCGTTGTTTGGCAAACTACGTCGTACTGAATAACCTGATAAGCCCGAACGTTTGACGCAACAATTCAAACCCAAATTGGAATTTTTTCACCTGAAAATTCCGCCCATTCACAAATAACTTCGGTCAATATACGAAATGAAACAATATTTTTTTTATCATTGACGACCAACATAACGTGTCGCCGAAGATGAAGCAGGACTACTTTTAATTAGAATATTAAAACTTTATCGAGCAACAAAATATGGAAAGAATAAAAAAAAATATTAGTTAAACTCAGATATATCGGCATTAAACTTGTATATCTGTAAATCAATTGCAAGATAACTTGCCTGCAAAAATCTTGTTGATAGTGGCAATACTTGTCAAGAATAGAAAAAAAGCCAGACAATCACATTACCTTTTCTTACTCCAAAAAGCTCCACTCTCATAGATATGTGACCTCTCCAGCTTCTGGGTAATATTCTGATGTACTGACCAAAAATGGTTGGTTCGAGAGTGTTAACAACAATTGTGTTTTGATCCCGGTTGGCAGCAAAAATCTTCGAGAAAAAAAAAGAATATATATTTTTTTTAAATGAACAAGTGGCTGATTATTGAAAATAAGAAAGAACCACAAACATTTAGCCAAGCCAATAACGACCGTGTTCAGAAGGATGGTGATATCCATGTTTTTATCTGTTTAGTTTATTTATTTATTTCATTTTTTCTGGAGATAGGCTACCAGTAAAACAAAAAAAGGAAGATTATCATTATCGTCATCGTCATTGTCATATCGATATTGTTGTCGTCATTGTCATTGTCAACGAAATCAACATCTTCTTCGTCGTCTTCATCGTCATCGTTATCGTTGTCGTCATGTTCATCATCATTGTCATCTTCATCGCCATCGTCACTGTCAACGACATCAACATCGTCTTCCTCGTCGTCATCGTCATCGTTATCGTCATGGTCATGGTCGTGGTCATCATCATCGTCATCTTCAATTTCATTTTCATTGTCTCCGTTATCGCTGTTATTATTGAATCAATTTTGCTGCTTTAAATTTGACCTTTTTATCATTAACGTAGGTATATAAAAAAGCAGAAATTTCAGGCGTTAACTCTTCGCAAGAGAACACCTTAAAGTAAAGAACGCCTGCTAAAGAAGTTACTTACTTTTGCTGATCCAAAGGTAAGAAAGGATTTTCTGTCGGTTGAATAAGACACTTGGAAGCTTGTGACCCATTGAGGCGCATCTTGGCGTCCTTGAGTAGCAATTTTGTCAACCTTAAGGGTTCTACCGAGGTTTATCTGAAACCACTGGTTCTTGTCATTAATCTTTGCAGACCAACCTCCCTTGTGACCATTTTTAGCTGTCATGCGCAGTCGTCCGTACCTTGCGGAATGGCCAAAATCGTAGTTGGACGACGCCGTTATGGATGAGTCTGGAATCTCCATAGACTCCATTCCAAGAGGGCTGGGAATGTTACAGACTGTATAGTATATATGAAAAAACCTTTTTACGGTTTTATGAAACAAACAACCTTATTTGAAGACAAAACACTCTAAGTTCATAACGGGAATCAAATTTAAGACCCTTTGTTCAATATTACGGTTATCTATTGATTTAGCACTGTGCAAACTATATAACCGGCAATACTCAGCTTTCCATCCTTACGAGGTCGGTAAATGAGACTCAGTACCAGCTTCGGCTGGGAGCTAACCTGCGATGGATTAGTGTTCCGTCCAGGGGGAGTCAAGGACTCTCATCCGCTTAACACTGCAGAAACCGGAGATTAGCGCCGGCCTAATGGACCACTAGGCTTGTAGAAGGATTTTGCTTTTTAGTAGCTAGCTGTTTACAAGTACCAATTTAAGTGACTCACTCTCCATTTTAGCTGCTATACTTCATGGTAGATTATCTGACCGGTAGTTCGAAAGTGATTGGAGGACTAGATTGCAGAACAATTTCTTCCTTTGTCGAAAATCGAAAGTCCAAGCGCGTTTTACAAATAGGCCACTGGAGATAAAAATTGGCGCCACAACAAATACTGACGTTTTAAGCTTTTCAAAAACCATTACATAGGGAGCACCGTGGACAACTCCAGAATGGTAAGAAAGGCTTCTTTTTGTTCACTTTTGAATGTCAAAAGTATTACCCACATATTTGAAAGTCACCTCTCTCATAACGAAGCACTGCCTCCCGACGTTCTATTTTTAAAACGTTGTCAAATCCTAGTAACGCGTTTATGACATCTCTTATAAAAACCTGACTAAATGAAATTTTGAGAAATAGGAACAGACTTGTACAGATTTTCAGCATGAAAAAGTGTCAGTTTCCTCCTCCCGCCCTTCTTCGCGTCTATTTGTATAGGTAGTAATACGATTTCGATTTCAATTTGGAATTAACTTGCACGAGTTTGTTTTTCAAAGAGTCCGTAATTGCACGAGTCCTTTGAGGGAGTTCAATTTGGGCATTTTGAAAAACAAACAAGTGAAATTATTTCAAAGAATAAATACACTCGTTAGAAAAAATTGGTATATGCCCCGAGCGGGAATCGAACCCACGTCTCCCTGTTCTCTAATCAGGAGTGCTAACCATTGCACCATCAGGGACCACCATGCTGGCAACGTAGCAGTCTCGTGATTAGTTGATTAACGCGTGAGGATTCCTGGGTCCAATTTTTCTATGATTGAGTGAAATGCAAGTGCGGCCGAAAACGAAAACATATTATTACCTATTTAAAATAATATACATGAAAAAATATAGACAGGAAGTGACGTCCGAGTCATGCGGCAAATTAATTTATTCAACAAGCGATAATTTTTTATTCTTACAAACCATGCAGATGCGAAAGTCTCAGAAGCAAAAAACAAACTGTTTGATTACATTGCTAATAATATACATGAATTTTTTAAGTTGCTTTTTATTGGCCGTCACGAATTTCATTGTTTATTAGTCAATCAGAATGTCAAATTGCCAAAAGAAAATTGCACTAAATTTCCTTTTTTCTGCACTACATTTCCTCGAAACAGCACTGCTCTTAGCCAATCAGCATCGAGAAATTTTTTCATGTATATTATTAAGGTAGAAAGTGCTAGGATTTTCAATCTTCCGGTGAAGAAAGAAAGGAGAGCGGATGATGGACAGGGAGGAATGGGGGAGGGGGGAGGGGGGAGTTGGGGCGGAGGAAAGGGATGGGAGTACGATAGAACAAAATGTACCTGAAATGAAATAGACGTCAAGCGACCAAGTTCCTCCCAAACCGTTTCTGCACGTGTCTGTTTCACCATACTTGTTGTAGGTCTGTATATCAGCGGCTGAGTAACACTCATTACCATTCTCAACACCAAAAACAGGCCTTGGGTAAGATGAAATTGCTCGGTTGTAGCATTGCTCCACAGTTGATACACTCCCCAGAATGTTCGGAAGTGCTCGATTACGAGTGTCGTGGTAACACCCAACGTAATGATATGCTCCTGTTTGAAAGAAATTTAAAGAAAGGAAAATAAATTACCCTCCATTTAAATTTGCTTGTTTCTTCATGGCGCTGGCAGCAACAGCCGAGGTCGAACGCGAAGAAAATCTCAACAATCTGTGGCTAGGAATACATCGTATATTGATCAATTTGAAGTCGATTTCTTTTTTACTCCAGTATATTTTTTATCAAGTCTTTTCTAAGGTACAAAATAAAATGGCATTGTACTTATAAAAAGATCGTAGTGCAATTTTACAGTACTTGTAAACAAATCCGGTTTGAGAGAAGGCTGCCGATCGGATTCAGTAGATAAATTTAAAAGTTACCAAACGCAAAAGATATTTGCAAACTTGAATTAGATGTTGCTAACCTAGCACTTTCTTTTTTTTTTCTTTTTTTTTGTTTTTGTTTTGTTTTCGTCTGCATCAAGAGATCAAACAATGAACTCTGAAGGCGGATATATTTTGACCGACTGGGTAATGGCACGGAAATGCTGATTATCTTTTTAGACTTAAAAGTATTTATATTAAAATAAGAATCTTGTTAGACACTGAAACTTCTGTGACAGCTGAAAATATTAAAACATTGCAATAGAATTACTAGATGGGACTGATATTTAAGGGATTTTAAAAGAAATTGTATTTATATTTAAATTTTCGACCACGTCAAAATGGTGAACTCGCCTCGGAAAGTATGCTCGTTGACTGTTATTTTTTAAGAAGGAAAAACAATTCTCTAAATCAAAGGGTCCAGAATGTCTTACAAAAAAAGGCGAGTTGTGAAATATTCCTGCTGAATGACAAGGCACCTAATTTTCTATAGACTATAATAAAAATTCACGTCATCTCGGCGAGACTTCTTGACACCTCACGCCCGTGCAGGAGCATTTCTAAAAGGATATAGTTATAGGGTTAGACGTTCTCACATATACAAACACTTAGAAATTTCGTTGGAACGTCGCCTTTTTTGCTCTAGCGAATCTTTCAAAATTTTTGATTAGGCCAGCGTCGACCCTCAACTCAAGATTAAAGAGGTTATTCATATCCGTCGGAAAAAAAACACAGCAACTGTGTCTTGTACATGTAAAAAAATCTATTCAAGTTAACATAGCACCTTTTAGAAATTGTATTTATAAGTGTGTGAAAATTTTATAAATTACCATTTCTCCCGAAGATGTTTAAAAGTTACATGCTTAAACTTATTAAAAACTTCCCGCAAAATTATATCTAGAAAGAATTGAAAAATATTTCCAAGAGTTTGAAGTTTTCGAAAATTTAAAAAAACATTTTTAGCTTCAGCGCAAAAGCGATGTGTTCTTGTAGAGATATAAGAACAATTACATCGTGACATTTGTGTGTTTTAACTTCATCTTAATCTAAACCAAATGCGTACCGCTTTCTGTGCAGTCTTCTTCGCTTTTTCTCGTTTTTCAGTGTTGTAGCATAATGCCCTCCCTCCTTACGAATAGTTGCTCACATTTGAAGAATATTCCACTGATGGATTTAAGGGGTAATGCCTGCTACCATTGTAG
This sequence comes from Isaurus tuberculatus, assembly GCA_025447995.2. Classification (NCBI taxonomy): domain Eukaryota; kingdom Metazoa; phylum Cnidaria; class Anthozoa; order Zoantharia; family Zoanthidae; genus Isaurus; species Isaurus tuberculatus. The sequence goes on along the minus strand of JAOEHV020295416.1, from coordinate 2,503 downwards.
CCTTTGTAGTGCCCTTATTAGTGGCTGCAATTATTTGATAAACTAGCATGCATTTGCTATTAATAGTTGTGATTGCTATTTCTTTTCCTTTGTAATTTTTGGACCAATTAGAAGACGAGCATTGTCTCTGAATAAACCTATCAGCACAAGGGAAACTGTGAACATGGCATTTTTCCGCAAAGTCCATAAATTTTTTGCATTCATTCTCAAATGAAAGAAACGCATAGAAAGTGATCGATGGTTTTGTTTGCTTTCTTTTTCTTCAGAAGAAAAATAAAATTCCAAAATGAAACGCTTTCGAGTAAAAGGAAAAGAAAGCTTTGCACGAAGGCACTTAAAATCAAACGGCTGCGAATATTATTTTCTAAAACAGTTGATATGTTTTCTTAACTTGATAATCTGATCTTTGACGCATGGATCAAATAAGCAGTGGAGAGATCGTTATGACTCTTAAACCGTTTTTTGATTTGTGAAATTGTTAGCACTTGAATTGCCTATTTTCCTTAAAATTCCGATGGCTCACGGTATATGACAAACTCGCTCTACAAGAACTTGCTAGCTTTATAAATTAAGAATTTAAATTTTAAGACCGTTGAAAGACCGTCATGATAGACAGGGAATTACTAATACTAGGATGTTGAGTTAACTAAAGACAAGCGAGTTCAGTAAAATATCAATGTCTAAATGAATTCAGCTGCCAACTATATACTCTTTTAATTAGGAAATCCTTCAAAGCAGTTGGTCTTGAGAAATTAATGACCATTAATTGTTTCCTTTGTATTTTGTTTCTTAGAATCTGAACTTGTTGCCGACCGAAGAATTGTTGTTATGAATAGCTATAAGCCACTGCAGTAATCAGATCACGGGATTTCATGCGGAAGTTTTTATCATTTGACGCTCTTTTAATTTCTTTTTTAACGATGCAAATTGCTTACCAGACCCTTATATCACAGACATTGAAAGCTGCCTCGAAGATTCACAAATTTTAGTAGGTGATGGAAAAGCTTGTAACAACTATTTCTCGTCCTTGTACAAATTATATTTTTTCAGAGTCGAAAGTGGTCAGATTTTCACTTACCTTTAGCTAAAGTACTTGTTAAGAGAATAAGCCATATGCTAGAAATGTGCAATGACCGACACGTTATCCGCATTATAAGACTGCTGTGACTGCTACCATTTCTTTTAAGCCTTAATCTACATTCACTGACAAGTTTAACAGGACTTAACGTATCGTACTACACATTACTCACCAAGGAAGTGTTGCAATGCACTGGGACACTCGCTGAAAAACTAACAATGCTATTTTCAAGGACTAACCAAATATTTACCTTGTCAGATAATGTTTATAATAGGTGGAAGTCATATCCAGCTGTCACAAGAAAACCTCGTTTAGAATAACTATAAGTAATTTCTGTAGGGTACGCGTTAGTTATGGGGCACTGTTTGTTTACAAACTATTTTTTTTTAAATTTATAGATCATATCTCTTTTAACACACGCCGATTGCTAATCCAGATAAACAGAGATTATTACATGCATGTAAATAGCTTAATATCGTATTTGTTTACGATTTTTTTGTACCATATCACAAACGAGCAAGTCCGCGAGCAAGTGAGTGATATGATACAAAAAACTATGTGATTGGCTGAAAGTATTTCTATCGGATCACTTCATTGGACCATTTTACCGTGAAGTGATATCATATCAATTCACTGATATGGTTTTCTTCACGGCTTTATCACATGGATATCTACGCTAAATGTGTAATAAAATGCTTTTGTCTATATATAAGACTTCGTACGTCAAACATAACCTAAAAAATTAACGCTCCCTTAAAATATATATAGATCATGTTTGTATTTAAATATGACTTTACGCTTTGTTTAAAAACTCGAACTTTTTAGAAAACTTCAACTATACCACATGGTAAAATGTTAAATTACCAAAGACAAACTTAGCCCGAGTTAAGAAGCTTTATTTGTTTAAATGTTTCCAATATAGTGTATACATGAGGGTAGCGCACTCTCTTCATATATTAGATACAATATTCATCCAACAGTAAAAGCAACCCAGCATTGCCACGGTGGCGTAAAACCGCAGACCAGCCTCACTGTTATTTGTGTTGGATTACCGCTGGACAGTACCTGCTTTAGCTTTGTAGCAGCCATATTAATTTGGCTTTTGTTGACAAAACTGAGCAAGTGTTGATGAATTGCTGTTAACTGTAAGAAAAAAACAAGGGAAAGTATGAGATATTTACATGTATATTTTATAAGTCACTATTTTTGAGTGCAGGGGAGGGGACGGGGAATTTTCGAGCCGCAAGAATTTTTTTTCTTTGATGTTTCCCTCGCATGAATGATTTTTTTTGTCAAGATGTTGAGCACGAATATTTTTTTTTTCTTGAAGTAACACTAAAATGTGTGTTAGGCCATTGCAGGAATTTTTTTTCCTGGTCTACTCTGCATGCACGAATTTTTTTTCACTTAATTTTCCCTTGCATG
>JAOEHV020295321.1:0-11821 GCA_025447995.2 Isaurus tuberculatus | reverse complement strand
CAGTCCTTAAAATATGATATCTAAACAATTCTGATATCTGATATGTGTAACAACAATATGTAATCCGGCATTGTGAGTTTTTCTGTATAAGTTCTAAATATTGCTTTCTTAGACTGCTTTGAAATCATTCGACTATTTTCTATTCATGTTCGTCAGGATTTTTTTAACAACAACAAAATGGATAAGAAAACATAAAAAAGTCGAAAAATATCTACTACATAATTTGTAGTCCCGACCTGAACAGCTGTCCACTTTCATTCCTTTATTTAATCCCTTTTTTATTGCTCTTATCTTGCCGTATCTGGTCTGACTGAGTGGACCTTTTTATCAGGTGGGGGGATGCACGTGCACCCGATGCACCCCCCTGCATACACGCCTGAACAGTGCTTACTGTGTTATACTTTGTAAGAAACAGCCTTGGGTCTCAATATAAGATAATCAAGAACAACAGCACAATGCTTGTGAGATTGGGTAGGAAATAATTAACAATCAAACTATCAGAAAAAAAGAAAATAAATTTAAAAAAGGTAAAAAAAGAAAATAAATTTAAAAAAGGGAAAAAAAAGAATGTAACTGTTATTTCTATCATCATATCACTAAGCTCTATATGTAGTGAAACTACAGTACGGAGTCTGTAGAACGTCGAGAAATTAGTCACTATTCTCCAACTAACTTACTCTGTTGATCATCTGAGGGATTTTCTCTGGCTTCTCTCATTAATAAAAACTCCATTTGCATTGGTTCAGCAACCTATTATAAAGAAAATATTAAATAAATATAGTGTGTAAAATACCATGGATTTATATCATTCACTGAGATATCTTCAATCATATTATTGATTTATTTCAAGAGAAAGATTCTACAAACTTCTCATCAAATTCCCTACCACCATAATTCCTCACTCTTAATCATTTCTAATAATTGATCAGCTAAAAAGTGGTTATTAATATTAGTTCATTGAAAACTGTAAAAGTTCTATTATTTTGACAATTATAACAAAAGCATTAGGCAACACATTCTGTTTTCAAATGCACCACAATTTGGCAGTTTTCCAATATGTTATTTTTTGTCTTTACATACATGTACAGTTACAACTTGACCACAATTCAAGATAGTGGAAAGTTGTAAAAGTTCAAAGAATCATAGAGGATAGAAGATTGGACCACTATCAAATTCTGTTTTGAAGAAGTGCTTTAAGTATAATCGTAAGATGGATGTTAGGCCTGAAAAGTGATGACAGAACATCAACCACCACTCTAATCCAGCAGCTTAGCATCTTTGACCTTGGACTAGCCATCACCTGTAGACACCTGAGATAGTTCGGCTACGTAAAGCAGGGTAACACATGGACCATCAGGGTGTCAACCCTCGACACAGAAGGCCAAACTTCAAGAGGTCGGCTGAGAAAGACCTGGGCAAAAGTCATCCGCAGCGACCTCCGGGAGTTCAACCTCGACACAGCAGCAGCCCTGGATAGAAGGAAATGGAAAGCGATCTTGAAAGAGATTGCTGCCATGCAACGTCATACCTGCCATTAGGTGGATTCACTGACGTGAAACCGGATAGATAGATAGATATGTAGATAGATAGATAGAAAGAGATAGATAGATTAAACAGCGGGAAAAAGGGTTCAGTTTAACTATATACCAAACAGCTTTTCTACCTCATTGGGGTATTTTCTGTGGTACTCTTTAAGACTTCGTAGTCTGCTGTAGAACTCGGCAAATTCATTGGGTCCAGAGAGGGCAGAAATCTCTTCTTTCCTTAATCTGTGTGCAGTGAAACATACTCCTATTAAAAGTTAACTAAAATTTTTGTGCTGCAAACAGTTTAATAAAGTTGCTATAAAGTTTTGCCCAGTAAAGAGAATATTGGCATTTTAAGAACAACGTTATAACTATTAAGGTTGCACCTTGGCTTTTATTATAATATTTTTTTAGGATTTTTTAAAGAAATTATTACATGGATGTTAAAAGGTTTTTTATATTTAATCTGTAAAAATTGAATGAATGATATTTTCAACACGAAAAGATAAATATTTATTATATATAGAGACTGATGAAATACCAGGATTTCTTCAGTGATGAAAATTTGGTATCCAGTGAAGATACCATTTTTATCTTTCATTGGTGTCTATATAATAAACAGATTTATCAAATGTCCACTTGTGGATACAAATTAAATCTTCTCGTGTTCAAGTCGATATATATCACTCGTTCATTGCACTAATTCATGAGATATTGACTCAAACACTCAAAGATAAAATTCATATCCATGTGCGGGCATGTAATATTCTCTATCTGTGCCTATGTAAAACCCTTATTATTTTTATCAGCATCAAATTAAAACTATCAACAAGTCATTATTAAATGGATTTATCATTCATACTTACCCGTCATTGTCTTCATAAAGGTTTGCCATGGTTTCTGCTGCAACTACTGATCTCTACAAAAGGTAAGCAAAGTTTTCAATAAGCTGGCAAAATTCGCCGGCTATTTCATTTAAATCCGCCGCCTACTTTGACGAAAAAAATATCAATATAATAAAAATAAATCGAGAAACATTCACAGCCAACACATCTTTACGATTTGCCAAGATTTAAACATTAAAAACATCAAAAAAACTTGCATCTATATTGAATTATTCTTGCAGCTGTTCTTTGTGATTGTTCGTGATGATCCGAACAGTGATCCTGGTAACCTTACATTTTTTGATCTTTAGCTGCCTACTTTTCCGGTTTTGCCACCTACTCTGATTCTTGTTGAAAACCGTGGGTAATGCATTGAAATAATCTTTAAAACTATTTAAACCAATAAAAGCCACAATTAACATGGAATGGTACATGATTCCTGATATATTTGAGGAAATATCAGAGAAAGTTCCTCTAGTTTACTACAACATGTGATTTAGAAACAATCCAGGTTGAAATATTTAATCATTATGACAGTCATAAATAGATTAAAAAACTGACATTTCAAGTGTTTTTTCCTTTGTGCTCAGCTGAAGGGCAAAGAGTTGATACTGTAACATCAGCTTTCTATTTTATTTGTGCACAATGATTAAACATTTAAACCTACAGTTTAATCAGTTATGTATTTTACTTTTTGCTGATGCATTTTAATGAATGTCTTTTTTTGAAAAACTTAATTATTTCAGTTGAATATGTCGACAATATTTCAAATCTTAAACAAGATTATCTAGTTTCTGACACAAGACTAAATATTTGCATTAACTAAATCATACTGAGTATTCTAGATAGCTGCAAATGTTGTTAAAATGCACACATTTAATCAGTACTTAATGAATAGTTTTTTTTTTTTTTAAATCAAGTGTGTCAGCAGGGTGCGAAATTAATGTCGATTAGCCAGCTTTTACCAGCTACTTTGACTTTAGGCTGGTAAAAGTGGCAAAAACACATTTAACCGACCTGATAGTGCATTTTAAAATGATGTGATTATAAAGATGGAGTTGATAACAATGCATATGTAAACATTTATACTTCTTTTCAACATACCTCCATCATTATTCTTACTCGATGGTCGCTGTTAATTTGCTCTTTTCCCTATTGATGTAAAAAGCAATCTTAGCACAATATGTTTGTGTTTATATATATGGCTAGCTATACACCTCACATACAACAATTATTTTCATAATTTTCAGACTTTCATTTTACTTGGGAAAATGAATCTTAATCAAACGTTCGTAGAAATTAAATAATCTAAAAAAGGCTCTTACGTAGATGAACCACAGCTTAAATATTAATTGAGATTTACGGATTGTAGCGTAAATACTCGAAACAAAAAATAATCTTAAACACGCACCGAAGACTTCTTATGCAACATTTCCTGCACCATTTCATTCTCAATTCTTTCCCGCTCCTCGTGGAGTCTTCTCTGTTGCTCAACTACTGTTTCCATCGAGAAAATTTGAAATCAAATCAACTCATAACCACAAAATCACCATCGATGAGTTTACAATGCACATGGATTAAAATGGCGTCCTTTCAAAACTTGAGCCGAATCAGTTTTTGTTCAGCGGCTAATCACGTGACTATTTGCAAAGCACTGATTGGTCAGTCTGTTTTTCTCGACTCGTCTACCAATATTGGGGGAATAGAACGAATAATTTTTATTCCCTTTAATTCTTAGGTGTGGAAATATCACTAAGGAAACTTGGTTTTCGATGTGTTTTGTATATACAGACCGATGAATGATTACAAAATAAATACCCCGATCCTGGACGCCTGCAAAAGTAAGATTTGTGTCACAGCTTTGTTGCAATCGTCGAGACGAATTCTTCGACACACCTAAGCAAATGGCGGAGACAAACAAGCCAACGTCTTTGAATTTAATGCGTGCCAAGCAGGGTAAAAATCAAAGTTATGAATTTTAAAATAAGGTGTTCCTAAATGATAGATATATTATTCTTTACCATAAAGAAGATGGTTTTAGTGAGATCTTTTATTTATTTTTGCAGCGGCATCCACAGAATCAACACCAAGTGCTGATAGCGATTCAAAACAATCGACGTCGAACACAAAAAGGCCGGCCACTGCTAGTGGAAGTCGCCGATCGGCTTCCGTTGAAAACGTCAGCAATAACAACTTGGGCAGAACGAGAGAAAAATCTTCGAGCTCACTGAGTCTGGCAGAAAGGCAAGAAAAAGTTCGTTCATTGAGAGAGAAACAAGTTGAAGAAAGGAAGAAAAAAAATGAAGAGCGTAGATCAGCCTTTGAAGAAAGGAAACGCAAAATGTTGGAAGACGAAAAGGCTAGGTGGGACGACTTGAAGGCCAAAGTGACTGCGAATCAGAATTCAGCCGGCCAAGGAACAGGTAACTTAAGACCTGGTACGGGTCGCAAGCTTCCAAATGTACCTTCAAACAATATACAAAAAAGACCCAGCAGTGCCTCTACCGGTACTAATATTTCATCGAGGCCATCATCTTTACCCAAACAACAAAGGCCTAGTTCTGCTGCCTCAAAAAGGTCACCCAGTGCTAATAATATGCGGAGTCCTTTGCATTCAAGCCCAACTTCAAGTGGTAGCCCTAATGTTTCATCAGAATCTAGTCCACACCAGTCACCAGCGTCAACACCAACCTCATCAAGGAATAGAGGCTCACTCAATAAGGCCTCTTCTACTTCTCACCTTCCAGGCACCAGTAGAAGGGGGAGTGCAGGAACATTGCACCCACCATCTTCATCAGCATCAAAGTCACGACCACGCTCAATGCATGGCTTAAATCCCCCAAGACAAGATATGGGAGGTCGAAGTTCAAGTCATGATTCATTATCAGTAGGTTCTAATCGGCCATTATCCAAAGCACATTCAACAAGTGCCATAAACCAGCTTCACAATAGTGAAAAAACAAGAATGAGAAGTTTTTCCGGTCAAAAAACAGTAGCCAAGGATGAATCACATGGCCACAAGCCAACTGCACATGCTCAGAAACACAAAAATAAACCTGAGCCAAAACCTCATGCAGGACTGACTGATGAAAAGGCAGCTAAAGAAGCCCTTGCTGAGAGACGTCGAAAAGCTAGAGAGGAGGCTGAGAGACAGGCAGCCATGGATAAAGAAAGGGCTGAACAAGAAAGAATTAGGAAAGAGGAAGAAGAGAGAATTCGAAGAGAAGAAGAAGAAAAAGAGGAAGCGAGGCAAAGGGAGCTTGCTGAACTGCTACAGCAACAGGAGAAAGAGAGATTAGAGCGAGCAATAGAAGAGGCTGAAAAACGAGCAAAAGAGGAAGCTGAGCAGTTAGCTGCAGAACAGAAAAGAAAAGAAGAAGAAAAGAAACAAAAAGAGGAAGAAGAAAGAAAAGCTAGGCAGTTGGTGGAGCAAAAGTTAAAGGAGGATGAGGAACGAAGGAAGGTTGAAGAGATTGAGAGAAATGAGAGAAGAAAGGTATGTCTTGATTTTGTTTCAGAAATTTCCAGCAAGTATATAGTTACAACAACTATTAGATGATAATTACTATGTCAGGCTTCCATGCTATTTGGTTTCAGTTAATAGTTGAATATTAATATTTTCAATTTTCTGTGTTTAGCTACCCAGTCCAAGAACTCACTATCATCTACCAAAACACTTAAAGAAACTTCAAAGTATTTCCAGCTATTGAAGAAGTTACAATTAATAATAATTTTACAAGTTGTGGTTGAATCTGAACTATGATTAAAAAACAGTGACATGAAACACTCTTTGTAATTGTAGTTATATATTTATAATACAGTAATTTTGAAAGAACGAGCTAAATGTAGGTCAAGTTCAAAATACTGCAATCACATGCAACCGAATTATGTGTCATCTGAAGGGTTTCAGATAAGGCTGGCAAACAGCAAGTTTTGCTGGTGCTCTCTTGACTTTTGAGGAAAATTCGCCATAGCTTCATGGGCTTTTGCCAGAGCTATTTTAGGGTTGGGAAAAAAAACGGGGTTGAATGACAAAGCACTTAAGAAGTCGTTGTAAACACGATTAATTAAAGCTTTCTGGTTTCATTTGACAATTACACACTTGAAAGTTTTCAATGAAAACCCTATGTGTGTTTCTTTGTTGGGAGTGGGGGGGCATATGTGTGTGAGGAAAAATTAGCCGGGGCTTTCTATAATGACAACTTTTTTAGCCGCCACTTAAACTTTTTAGTCATACCCCTAAAAAGTTAACTGAAACCCTGCATCTGTTATTGATCTGTACCCCAAATTTAATTTTGTTTTTGTTTTTATCTTTTTTTAAAAATTAATATTTAATTTAACTTGCTTTTTTTTCTTCCAGATTTTGCTTAAAGAAGCTGGTATATAGGTTTCATTAATATATTAAGTTATTTTGATTTGTAATTGAAAATTTTTTCTGCTTTCATCCTAGCGAGTTGAGATGATAATGAGCAGAACAAGACAGACAGCCAGTCCGACTCAACTCATTCAGAAGGTTTGTAATTGAAAAATAAGACAAACAGTTTTTATTATCATTATTATTGCAGTTGTTGCTTGTTATTATTTTGATGGTGGTGATGATGATAGTTTTGGTTTGCTCTTGAAATAATATTTATCGTTATCTTTTTGATTTATTATTTTTATTTAAAGTTTAAAAGAGTTATTAATTTTTTAATTTTAGTTTTAAAAAAAAGCACCACCTTTATCATCATCAGTGCCACCATTATCGTCACCATATCAATCATTCTTTCCATAATGACTTGCTTTTCCCATTGTTTCCTTGTAGGCAAACCAGATAAAATTCTTATTAATACTTGAGTAACAGTTAGCCGACATGTTTAATCTTTCAGGATACAAAAGATCTTGACCCTGAGGGAACTAAAAGGAAAGTTGATGAGATTCTACAAAAAGCAAAAGATAGGTCAAGTAATCAGTTTAATCCCCTAAAGACTCTTGTTTCTGGTAGTGCAGCCTCAGAACAGACGGACGATGAGAAAATATCAGATAAACAAGAAACAGTTGCTCAGCAAATTGAAAATGTACTTAGCTCAATAAATCAAACATTTGGAAGTTCCGAGGAAAATATAACTAAACTTTCTGTAAATGGTGATTCTAAAAATGTGGGAACTGGTTCAAATACAGTTTCTGTAGAAGTTTCCAAAGATGAAGAATCAAGTTTTGATAATATTGAACATTCAAAAGAATCAAGGACATTTGATGTTGATACCATGATTCCCAGTATACAAGTAGATGAACCTACTGAGGACATTGCAAAAAGCTATGAACATGGCTCTGAAAATGATAGACAGAAAAATACTATACTTGAGGAATACAGTGACAAAATGAGCAAGAATTCTTATGCAGAAAATGGAACTCATATAACTAATGGTGACAAAACAAATGGAGAAACTTCAGAAAATAAAATGGTAAAGATAAAATTTTGTTTTTAAAAGTCTGGACTGGCATAATTATTTATTTTGCATCTTCAATTATAGTAGTTATAACTGTAATGATCATGACAGTAATTATAACAGTTATGATAATTGCAACTTATTATACAATCTAAAGGTTGATAACTTTTCTGAGACTAGCGTGGCAAAATGTTATGTAAACTTGTGGTTTCCATCTGTTTCCAAAGCAGAAGTACTACATAGAATATAAGAAAAGTTTAATTTTAAAGAAAATATTGAACTGAGGTATGTTTTTATTTTAATATTTCTCTGTTTTTCCCCTTGAGGAAGCTTACTCATCGAAATAATGAGGCACATGGCTCTGTTATGGTGAAGCTAGACAGGGAAGAAGTCACCCAAGATCTGGTTGACACTGAACTTTGGAAGCAAACAGAATCAGTTATGAGGGCAAAACATGGGAAAGTTGTTGAAGTCCTTGAGAATGCTGGAATAGTTGCTGAAGGGGATGAGAATTTCAATAACAGTGATGAGGAGCGGCTTTGGGGAGTAGTTGAAAGCAAATTGGAGATTTTACCGAATGTTGTGTAAGACAATTATAAGTTACGGTCTTGTCTCATCACAGCATGCCATGAACAAGAATACAGCAGGCCATCGTTAATATTCTCAGTTTCTGTAGATTGCAAAAACTAATTAAAAGTTGGTCAGTTTTACTCAGTATCAAAACAATTTCTTTTTTTACTTAATTCCTCAAGCTAATTACTTTATTTTTTACCAGTACTTTCTACAATATTACATTTTTATTTTGTATCATTTGCTTTTTCTACTAAAAATTAATCAGATTTTTTGTACTATGACTTAGTTTGAAGCCAGTGGTTTATCTTGCCACAAATATTTATTTCTGGAGATGAAACCTACAATGACTTTACCAGAAGTAACAGCTGGGATTGCTAACAGAAGCTTTTCGTTACAACATTTTTAAAAATGTCAGTAATAGGGCTCTCCAGCCTCTAACGATTAGAGGTTAACCTACAGTTTGGATGACACCTTTTGCTAAAGACTTTTCAATTTGTACAAAGAAACATGTCAGAACTGCTGTCAGTTTAGCCAAGTTTTTCTGGTTTAAATGTCATTCTGGTAAATATCTTCAATCCGAAGAACAACAAAAAGGACATGAAATTCTTATTTATCAAAAAAAAAACCAAACAAAAAGTAACACTTTCATTCAAAGCCTGTAAAAATAACTTTGACTTAGCTGTGTAAGGGTTAAGCTTGGTGTAGTCTTATCAGATATTTTTCTTTTGACATTAAAATCTTCAGAACCTTGTTAAAAATAAAGTAGTTATTGAGAAATCTACCCATGCACAGAAAATCCAACTTTATACTAAAAAAATGGCAGAACTTGATTTCCGTTCCCCAGGGCTGGGTTGTTCAAAAGCTTGTTAAATTTAACGCTGGGTTAAGCTAAAATTTAAACAGTAATTTCTTTGCAATGAAAGGTTTTCTTTGCTCATGATCACTGCTCAGAATTGCCAACACTAAAAACAAGTGAACCCCAAACTTCAAAGTCAAGTCATTTTATGGATCGTAAGAAACACAAGGATGGATTAAAAACTTAACCCTGGGTTAGTGCTAATCAGCCTTTGAACAACCGGGCCCTGGGGGTTATCTGTTTCAATTTACATGGATCGTATGTGGCAGTATTGTATTTTAAATACAGTTAAATAGTATATAAAAGACATTGTTTCTCTAGGTTTGACTCTTAACTAAAAGTCAATTTTGCTGCAATCTTAGTATTAACAACAAAAAACTTTTTTCTGATACAAAAGTACGTAATCAGAGTACTCTCTTGCAAAACATGGTTTTGCAACTGGATTGCAGTTTTAGAGATTTATCTTAAATTTGTTGTAAAAATTGCAACTTCAGATAATCATCTCAGGGGAGGTCAAACAAAAAAAAATGGTTTTAAAACTAAAAAATTCCTAATTAAGGTAATGCTAAGCAATTTTGCTTCACATACGTACATAAAACTCCAGACCTTGAACTAAAACAACATTACAGTATGCTGGGGTAAGCCTTTTATTTTCCGGATGGCTGTTCTTCATTAGCAAAGCTTCATCACTTTACCCGTCCTTCTCATGACCTACTCTATTAACAAAGCTTTATCACTTTCTTTGCCCATCCTATTCATGCCCTTATATGCTCAGCAACATGCCTTTTAGGTCGCCCCCCTAGACTTTTTTCTTGTACATTTAAATTAATTAGCTGCAGTTGCTTTAATGAAGGCTTACCCCTTGAAACGTCAGCTCTTTACACTACTTACATACGGCAATGATCCTTCAAATGCTCTAACGAAGGGCGAACACTCTAAATGTCATTTCAGTCAAGCTCACCCCTAGACAATGTTCTAATGTTACCCCTAAAATGGGCGGAGTTAAAAGGGGGATAGTAACCCTTTTGACACAAGTGTAATTTTCTCATTTCTTCATCACATCCTGCTTTGAAAGCCACCAAATAAAAGACAGGCTATTCTTGTTCCTTTTCCCACACTTTTTAAACAATAGATTGAAAGTGCAGAAAAAAGAAAAATTAAAAAGCAACGTTATAAAACGCCGACCAAATGAAATACACAGTTGCAATTAGAGTAAGCCACCTTGACTATACTCATTTTTTCGAATCTAAGCACCGCTTACGAAAGCCATTCTACGGGTTTTTCTCCTGAATGCGAACCAAACGAATACGAAAGTATAGAGAGTACCAACTAAATGTGAAACATCTAAGTTAAGGTCCACCGCATCTAAGCCTTCCGATGAAAGGTATGACCTCATTTCCTAGAGACTTTCAACTCCCCCTGATTATGAACACGTGTTAAGTCACCCTGAGTACTCTCTCCTCTCCACCTACATTATAAGCCTCCCAAACTTAACACTCCATCAGCAAATATGAACCCTCCTATCTCTAAAACAGCGGAGGGGTTGGCAAAGTTTTAAGATCTCTGCCTCCCAACCCTAAGGTCCCGAGTTCAATCCCCAGCCTGGTCGAGGGTTGAACATTTGGTTGACCTTCTTTCCTGCTAAAGCTCACTCAGCTTTCCATCCTTCCGAGGTAGGTAAATGAGTACCAGCATACATGGACCGCATTAAAGCGGCTGCCAGAGGCGCCTATATGTGCTTTCGGTCCGCTGGGGGTAAACTGATTATTGTAATGCGCCTTTGAGCACATATCCATATGATAAAGGCCGGCGCAATATAAATGCACCACTTAACCTTAAGAAAATTTCCTAAAATACAAGTCTGTAAAAAAAGTCCCTTTGATGGAATAAATGTCCATCAGATTATTAAACATATTATTACAAGCTCTCCGAAAGAAATGGCCTATAGATAATAAATCCCTCCAAAATTGCCTGTGAAATATAAGCACTTTCCTCCCGAAAATATAACCACCAATACAAAAGAAAAGGGCCCGAATAAAACGTAAGCATTATCTTTCACAGTAAAATAACTTAAACTTCTACCTTTAACACTAAAACGTAATTGAATAAGCCGGCAGTCCTTCTTATGAAGTCTGCGAACGTGTTTTGAATAAAGAAAGACGTCATAGTTACCTCTTTCAGAAACCCTAAGAAAGCAATCGAGAGAAGAAAATGTCTTAATATAGCCATATATGGTAAGGTTAATAGTAATCTTTTCCAGTTCACGTTCATACGGTTCCATATTGCGTTAGTACCTCTTAAATTAATTGAATAATTTGTCAATGAAGATGGCTCCTAATTAAATTACGGAAGGTATATTGCAATACCGATGGCATTATACTATTATCTTTACTTTTACTATAACTATTGTTAAATGTCTTTCCAAATAATTGGAATATCAACTTGAACCTATATAAACAGTGAAAATACTGAAGAAGTGAAACTGATTTCTATCAGAAATATATTTGATGCGGTTTGTAAAAGAAATTTGTCCAAACAAAACAGCGTCACTAA
>JAOEHV020295320.1:2987-25424 GCA_025447995.2 Isaurus tuberculatus | reverse complement strand
GTTTACTGACATGAAATTATACTATTGAAAAACTACCAAGTTAAGAAAATAAATTTTGGGTGTACCCTGGCCTTAAACAATGATTTTGACGTCTTTCGAAACGCCTCGGTGAATAGAATAAATTGATTGTTTGTCAGTTTTCCTCTCAAAGCAAATAAATACCAAATAGCGGTTCTTACATTCTTTTGCATTCCGCGGTAAATTCATTAAGCACTATATGAAGAAGCCTTGAAGTTTTACAAAAGCATTAATTCAAGAGACACTTGGTAACACTAATAGTGCAAGGAATCACGTCATATATGTCTTTTGCTCTCTTGTGGGCTCAGTACAAGTGCTTTCTATTACTCAACTAACAGACGCCTAAACAGATGGTTTACTCTCAATTACAGAGTGATGACCGGAAACGCAATTTGAGGAAATGACGTATTCAGACATGATATTTCTCAAATGCGGTAATTCACGTTAGTACAGGTAAACGTTTGCGGTTGTAATGAACTGAGCCTGTTTCGTACTTACTCTGTCCATCACTGGTTGACAGAACCTTGCCATGCACATAACAATAAATACGCTTAATGTAACAACAGTTTGTGTATATTTATATCAACATAGTCAAAACGAACTACGTACAAAGCAATAATGATTTATTTGCAAAGGTATATAACTCGGTTCAGTACAAGTTGTTACCCACAATATACATAACATGCTATAAACGCCTTATACAGATCAAATATTTAAAAGACTATATAACTTCTATAACAAGTAATCATTCATATTTTAGTTAACAAATTATACAACTTCAGTAACTTATAAAAATAAGTTGCGGTAGTTGTAGTTATTGATTTGTCAGCCATTGACATTAAATATGAAAATAATAAACACTTCTTTGTTCTAGAATAGTGAAGTTGTATAAATAGTAATTCAAAAGCTTACGTTCCTAGACGTACTTTGTGAAAACTAAAAAAGTTTTCTTTTCTACAATTTTCGAATTCTCATCGTTAACAAAAGTTAGTCTCGTTCAACTAATGATGCCATTTTCACTGGAAACGCTGCTTCTCACTTCTTGGCGGTGACTTTACAACCAAAGGAATACCTTTTGTTTTGTATTAACATCAAAAAATATGTCGGAAACTTTCACCGTATGTCATTGCTATAACACTTATTTTCGACAGGGCTATCGTGATTCGTCATTTGTAGGCCAAGGTTTTTTAATCGACTCGAATAGTTTGCAGTTTTGCGGCCGGCAGTTTGGTATGTTTGGCATTTGAATTAAAAAATATATATATATATCTAACAAGGGCAACTTTTCAGTATAAAAGCCAGCTCCATTGCCCTCCGAAAAAAATTTGTGTTCCAAGCTTGCAACTGAATCATTCCTCACTTTCTTTTTTTAAAAATCGCTTAATTTTAAGTCCAGCCGTTATGGCTTGTTGTTCAAAGGTAATTCTAATTGTGTTTTAACAAAACAAAGTTCTACATAACATACCAAAAAGCATAAAGCATATTTATGGTCAGTTTGGTGAGACAAGCGATACTTGCGTAAAAGATTGCATAAATGCATCGAATGAATGCTGAGTGCTCTACGTCATAATTGAAGATCGAAGCTTAAATAAACTGCAGTATGATCAAAACAAGAAAACAAGTTTTGCGTTACTCATTTTACCTGTAGTTCATCAGGGATTAAGTGAGACAATTCTTATGCATTAAAGCAACAGACAGCCGATATATTAAGTATTGAAAGCAGAAGAGTCTATTGCTAAAAATATATTTAAGAGCTTATTTCGCCTTTTTATCTTAAGCTCAAAGCAAATAACATCATATCAAGTTGCATCAAATGCCATTACTGAGACATCAGGGTCCTTTGAACACAACAGACAGTGATGTAACTTTTGAAAGAAAACTTTTTCCCCAAAATGCAGCAGCCAGTTATTTTCTGCATAGTTGTTTGAGTATTTCTCATTCAAGTAAACAATAAACCCACAATATTACTCTAATGTCCCTATTGAATGCTTACTTCACTTATCGACAGTGGATTCCTTTTCGAAACGGCTTATCGGGTTTTAGAGGGTGTAGTTCGGGAGAAACACTTGAGTGGGAATAAAATCAAAAAAGGAATTTTTTTTTTCATTTCAAAACTGCTTATTGATGATTTTTAGAGTTAAGATGGCTAAGATTATGGTACATAAAGAAGCAAGAATTGTGCTTGATTTATTATTATGTATCCGCTGAAGTTTTACAAAATTAGTTAATCTTAAGGAATTAGCAAAGAAATTCTGTTACATCTTTTTCAGTATGTTCCTGTCAAATATTTTTTGACACAATTTGAATTTAATGGCATTTTGATGAACTGCAAAATATACATCTCTCCAAATGTAGAGGTAAAGATTAAAGGTAGTGTAATCAGCATGCACCACATTTCATGCAGCTGTTTTCTCTAAAGCAATTTTTAATTACTTTAGAAGTAAGACTCATAATAATAACTGTATCACAATAATTTTATTTAAACCACACTCTCAAATAGAGGATCCTTACCTTCCAGCCTTGAGACGATGCATAGTGTTTCCTCTCTTTGAAATACTGTACGTTTTCCGACATCCAATCATAAAGTTCAGCCAAGGTCATTCTTTTGTCAGGGGACGAAAGGATGGCTTGTGTTGCTAGTTCTGTGTACGACGGCCCCCTCCACGCATTATTATGTAGGGAGGAGATAGAACTATTAAAGTTATTCATAGTATCATTAGTAGAAACATGAAGATCTTTTTCAGCCGTGAAATTCTTCTCCTTAACTGATAGTATGCAGAACCCGAGGCCTTCATTTGGATTTGTAAATTCAAGATCCGTTTTCTTTTGGCAGTAAGGTTTTCCTTTCACTACCGGCGTACAGATGCGATTTAAAGATTTTGGTTTATAAATGTTTCTTTGTTCTGTTGTTGGTCCGTACGAAAAACTTTCTTTTCTGGAAGCATCTGTAAGAGGAGGAAGAAGACGAACTTTTTTATCAAACTGCTTTTGCCTTTCTTCATGTTGAAACGTAACCCTTTGTTCACATTTGGCACCTGGTAATTTTCTCTCCAAAGAATGTAATTCAAAAGGACTGAAAATGTATCTGTAGTTTTGGTCGTTTGACAAAGGAACTACTTTACTTTTAAGTAACGATGCATTTGTAGCTTCAACAGTGGTGCTGTTCTCAGGTAACTTGCTTTTCAATTTCCCTTGAATGTTGAACAAATCGCTACACACTGGGATTTTGGTTTCAAATGCTTGGCTGTAAACTTCTCTTGTCTTTGCTTGGTGGCTAGAAGGGGAATAAGAATTATCTATAATAATTGAATCTATGTTAATTTTCTGGTGACGTTGTTTTCTGTTTACTGGCTGTGAAAGATGATAATCTTCTGATCCAAATTGCTTCTTAGTGTTATTTGGAGATAATGAGTCAGGAAAATAGATCTTAGTTCGATCCAAACCAGATTTGCCACTTTTTAACCCCGATGGTACTATGATTGCTTCGTTAGTTTGTGTGAAGCTTTGTGAGAAATGCATATCTTTGTCTACATTGAAGAGCAAGTGAAAATTAGTGCTATGACGCTAGTCTTTTAATCTAAAACGTCTTCTTGAGTTGGTGGTCACAATTATAAAGAATAATACTAATAACAATGAAACAATATCGCATTTTCTGTCATATATTTTATGAATTGTGGCAGCTGAAAAATACTCTTGTTATTTCTATTTTTACTAAAACTACGAGTTCGAAATAAACAAAACCATGAGTTCGAAATAAACAAATTAACTACCTTCGTTATTTCTTTTTTAATTGCCGATATACAAAAATTGGAAAACTATAATGAATATTTTGAGATTCGTTATATTGTTAATTAGCCTAATGATGAATCTTAGTCTCAGTCTTTTGACCTCCAGTTAAGAAAAAATAATTCATCATAGAGCAAAGCAAAAAGAAAAGCATAAGATCACCAAACCACAAAGTTGAAATGTGTTGTGTGAACGGACAAAGTAAATTAAACGTATAATTAGCTAAGAAAACAATATGTTCTGTTCTTTCTGTAATCTTCTTTTGTTTTTGTTACTCTTCCACAAAGCGTGAACTGGCTCATCGAAAACATTATAAGTAAAGAATGTAGGTTTGTATACCGCTTTTGAAATTTCACGTCAATTGACTTAATGCTTTTCTTCTATTTTTTGTTTCCAACTTTGACCTCTGACATTTTAAAAGCATAAACCAAGTTTCCTTTTTTACATTATCTGTTAATTATTTTCAATTTTTTTGTTTTTCCCTTTGTTTAAACTCTCTGAAAGTTTGATTTGACATTCTAGTATTTCATTAGATTAATTAATCACCGAATATTCCAGCTACCTTATCTTCTAGATTCTCAATCAATGACGAATAGCGATCGATTAAATTTTTAAAAAAAACATCCACTATGCAGTAACAGCAAGTTAATATTTCTCGAATGTGCCCTCTTTATTACCCAGGCACCCCGTAGGGGCCTGGGTTTTAAATTCGGGGTTCTTATTATTTTTTTTATAAATCGTACATATCAACTCTTTGAAAATGCTTTTGAAATATATTTTTTGTGTTATTTAAACAAAGTTGTATTGAACACAAACATAGCAAAATAACATATTTTTCCGCCAAAAACG
The DNA here is from genome assembly GCA_025447995.2 of Isaurus tuberculatus. Taxonomy (NCBI): domain Eukaryota; kingdom Metazoa; phylum Cnidaria; class Anthozoa; order Zoantharia; family Zoanthidae; genus Isaurus; species Isaurus tuberculatus. The sequence goes on along the minus strand of JAOEHV020295320.1, from coordinate 20,771 downwards.
TTAATGATAGGGTTTCCCATATCACCATGGTATAGCTCTTTAGATCGTTGGTCACTCTACCTACCAAGATACTAAAATTGCAGAACCCATATTTTTTTGGCTCTTTAATTAATAATTATCAAAACAAACTTAAATTGTAAAAGAAGTCCATGAAACAGATGAAATGAAGTCTATTTCAACAACAGTTTGCACTAATCTGCAAATACAATGAATAATAATCAACATCAAACAACAGCTTCATTAGTTTTAGAATTTTCCATAGAATTATTTTTCTAAAACAAACAAAACAGACAACTGAAAAAGCTGTAAGACACGCGAGCTCAATAACTATTATGAAAAACACCTGAAAATTTTTCTAAATTGGGTATCTATTTTGCAAACTAATAGCTCTGGATATCTGCTTTATAAAAAATGCTTGCTCATAATATTAATCTATAGCTGTATAAATATGTGTGTTAAATAAAGGTAAACATAATTTTTTTTTGTTTTCAAAATCTATTTTGGGCTGGTAAACCTGATGGCCACTTAAAAGCCACATTTTTTTTCTTTTTTGCGTAAACACCTTAGACTTTTTAGTAGCATCATCGAACTCGGAACTACCCAATATAAAGAGTCAAAGACTTTTTCAACATGTCAGTATACCAACGCTCAAGCTTTTACTCTGAAGCTTGGCTGTAAACACACATGCCCATGAGGTGGCTTTGACTGTTCTTGACTACAAAATTGAAAACAAATGTAACCAAAGAACTTAGTATATAGCGTATAATATGAAACTTTTAAAAATATTAGAGAGTATAAGGGAACTGAGGCGAAAGTAAATGATGATGAAATATCGCTAAGTAAACATACTTCAACTGGCATTTTTGATATTGATAACAAAAAACAATACTAAATTTAAGTAGGATTTAAGTGGTGTGCTACCACTGCCATTGTGAGAGGGAAATCACTAAAGGGTCTGGTGAGAGGAATATTCCAGGTCAGTCACACAATGAGAGACGTTATATTTACTGGTTCAGCCTAAAATATCGATCAATTTTGACCTTTCTTTGGTAAAGTTTTGTGTTTAACTTTAAGTGTAAATCAATAATTACTAAGTCTAAATGTTTAACAAGGGAAAATTTTAACAAATGTGTTGCAATATCATAAAAGTTAAATTCATTTCTAGAAAATTGCCTTTCGATTTCTACTTTACAGGCCGTGATGCAAATGGGCTATCTTAAGCCCTCGCAATCCCAGAATCCTTTACATTTTGCAAAGTTTATGAGAGGGCTGGTAACCGGTTATGCCAAAATTATTGCTTTCACGAACATATAATAGAATAAACTCAGTTATACTGTAACAAACCAAAACTTCGCGAGTAAAGATGCGCGCCCGATAGTAAAAAATAAATAAATAAATATATAAATAAATATAACGCCCTGATGAGTGTAGCGCAAGCTACACAAAACAATTTTGTAGCGATTGAGAGTAACCAGGACCACCGTTTCGTTTTTATCTAAATAATATATTATATTGTATGCATAGTAATTTATTCGACTTCAGTTTAAAAGAGAGAAAAGAAGTACTTTGAACTCTGAACCCCTCGTGTTAAATAATTGTTCAGATGTAATTAGAATGAGTCACAACAACATTTTCTGTTCTTCAAGATAAACAAAATGGTCACTTTAAATGGGTTTCAATTGCATGCTTTAAAATTTAGAATGTAGAATCACGAAACAAGTGAAATGCCACTTTGTATTGGGTTGAACAAAAAATTCAAAAATTAAAACATTCTTAGTTTGGGATTTAAGTGGTTCAATCACCTTCTCATCTTACGGTTTTGAAATCAATGAAGTCATTCTTTTGTTCTTTCTTAGTTAATTGTTAACTTGGTTTGCGCAAGATATTGTCTTCAAGTCTGGCTTCTGAGATTTTTTTCGATAACTTACTAATTTTTAGCTAGCTTTTAGACTTAAAATTAATTGCCAGCCGAGCAAGAAACGTGCGTTTAAATTTTTTGAAGTCAATAACTTGAGTTATTTTTTTATCTTTTAGAAAAATCGAAGAGTTTTGAAGAAAGTTAAAGTTTGGTTTGTAGTAATGTTCCGACATCACGAACGCTATTGTATTACTAAATATTGAATATAAATATGAGCACCTGAAGGATCAATAATGACTAAGTGATTTTTACTAAGTGTTTTTAACAATCAGGCTTCTAGGCAGAATGAATAATAGTCAATTGCGATTGATTTAGATACTAACATACACGGAGAGGTCTAATATAGTGTGTCGTTTATCTAGTTCTTCAAAAAAAAAAATAAAAAAAAGAAAGATATTTTTTAAAAAATATCTTGTTTAGCCTTAGGGGAAAAATATTTTTTCCTACTTGGGTTTGTTGATATCAGACCTCTCTGCCACGTTACCAATAAGAATGCAGGATATCCTTAAGTCCACTATAACAGTGATACTGAAATGAATATAACTACAAGAAAAAATACCGTTATTATCTACACACATTCTCTTTAGGATTGCCTTGAGCTGATAATATAGGACTTTCTTTTAGCATTAAGTACACGCTAGTTCTTTTTCCAGTGAAGGCGAGATTAAATGTTGAATCTTAAAATCTCATCTCCGCGTCGACTTTCTTGGCACATTAGCAACAAAAGGATAGTTACACTAGCAAAAACTAAATGTAAGAGATGCTTTTGTTTTCTATTCGAAACATTTGCATTGTAAATATCAGCCTCGAATTTTAAATTTGTAGCTAAAAATACGATTGTATTATGACAAACTGAAGAGTTAGCATTTCCCGACTGTTAAACAAAATAAAACGAGTTCAAGGGTACATCAGTAATTGTTTTGTATGTTCTCTTTGGACTTTTTTATATGATTGTGTGATTTGAGTAATCGGAAAATAAAAGTGGAACAAAATGTTGAGAAATTTATTACATGTAAAATAATTTTACTGCTTACATATGTAAAATATTTTTCAAAACGTGTAAGCTCTGTATTTGCAAGTAAATAGTTGAGCAGAATAAATGAGATCAGTTTGAGGATTGAAACGCAACATGAAACTGACAATAATGATAATTCATATTTCTGCACTTTGAAACAGATTTCTTTATTTTAGCGGCTGATTCATGACTGGCGTCTGTTTTGATTTTCCTTGTTGAGAAACTATAAAGCAAAAACAAACTTAAAAAAATTAAGATTCAACGAATATCTAATTGATGATCAGTTAAAAATAATGTTTTGCGAAAAGGTGTAAAAGTGAAATGAAAAACTTACCAAACAGATTAAGCAAGCAAATTTTTCAACTTTTGGTCTTAAATAAAAATAGATTATTCCAATTAACCAAAAACCTAACATTATTAAAAGTTTGTTTATCTGAATGAATAAAAAATTGAAAAGTCAGTATGCCCATTGTTGAGGTATTTTGTGTCAATAGGTAAAAAACAAAGAAACGGTTTTTCCCTTGAAGGTAAAAGTTGTTTGACACTGATTAAAAATATTAGATAAATTCTCTAAACGTTTCAAGCCCTACTCGGCTCTTCATCAGTTGATGACTAAATGTTGATGCAAATCTGCATATGGTATTACGTTTTATTTACTTTAATTGTAATATTACAGTTTTCGAATAGCTGATTGATCAATTTATGGCCCAAATTGTTCTTTAAGATCTAAGTTAGCACCAGTTGTTTTTTTTTTTTTACTTTTTGTAAAGTAACCATTTGTTTATTTCCTTTTGGTTTGCGTGCTTACTAAACAAGTGACGTCGGTTGTTAATACAGAACAATATTGCACAGTGATTATACTCGGGATGAATGTCACTTAAGATATCTTTCAATATAAAATAATTGCTGGTTTGTTTGTCTCCAAAAATAAACATACAATAAGATACGTGCAAAACTGCAAAACAGTAATTAAAAGATTTCCTTTGCTTACGTGTAAGTGGGACACAACAAGAACAAAATAATATTTCGTTTGAACGGCAAACTAAGGGCGTAGTTGATTTGAAAAACTTCTAATCTAGATTCTGAAGCCAAAAATGGATTTTGCGTTTCTTTGATAAAATCCTAATCTAAATCCATATTGCTAGGGATCATGACTTTGATGTTTCTTTGGTAGAGAATTCGATAAAAGTACCTTTGGCAAGCGATCTTCGCGTTACAGCCATTTTCATTTACACGTGCAGTCCCGCATTTTGTTTACTGTAGGCTCAGATACATTATGACGGCATAATTTTGAACATAATACTATAGTCGGAGCATCGAGCATAATGCCGGAATAATACCCATATTTTTCAGGAATAATATTTAAAAAAACTCCGAGGACTTCCTCTGTGATCGTGCAAGCTTTCGGTGGCTGTCTCATTTATTGTTTTCTGTTCTCTACTTTCCAATAAAACCAATATTTCATGCAAAATCCACGAGTGCAATCTGTTTTGATTATTCCAAATGAGTTTTCATGCTTAAAAAGGCTTGGCTGCCTATTGAAGGCCTGGTACCCTGGTTGCCATTTATGCCAGGCAGAAATATTTTTGATAGAAGAGCATAAGTTTGAGCATAATGCTATGTTTTTCTGAGCATTGCACAAAAGCATAATGCTCGAATTTTCGAGCATAATGTATCTGACCCTAGTTTACTGACCTAGTTTTTGGTGGACGTCAATCAAAAACCTTTCTTGTTTTCAAAAACAGTTGCCGACAAGATCCGAGTCAAACAAGGTTTGATTGACGTCCACCAAAAACCGAGTACGACGTCGGAAACAAACTACGGGAACACAGTGTAAATGAAAACGGCTGTATAATTGCAGCCCGCTGTTTAGGATTTTTTGTTTCTTTGCAGAAAATAATCCGCGTAACCTCACGCAACAATTCAGTAGATTTTCCCAAAGAAATGCACCCAAAAATTTCATTGTGAGAATATGTGAGGTGTTTGTCGTAGTGAACAATGAACTTCATGTAGACTTTCAGCTATGTATCTGAAAGTGGTGTAATATAATTAGACAATTTAATGTGCAGTTTTTTGCTTTAAAAAACCCTGTTTGACATTAGTAGTCGTAATTAAAAGATGTTTGAGCATCGCGTTTACAGTAACTTGTTTTATGAATCACATTAAGTACAAAACTAAAACAAAAGACAAAGAAAAAACGAGTTGAGATAAGTAAAATGAGATATGCAAATCAAAGTCAAAACGCAAACTAATTTTTTAAAAAAATGAAATAAATATAAAGCTAAAGAAGAAAACAAATAGAAAATTAAGCAAAGTATGTTTATTATGAAATGACAGGGTTTTAACTTCGAAGCGAAGGTAAATAATAACAAAAATTTTAAAGCAACGAAGATCTCAACCGAGTTATAAGTTGAAAGGGTTTTTGATTTTTTGTTAATCAACAAAACAAATATGATTAAATCACAACAATCTAACGAGCTACAAGTGACATATCGCAAGTAATGTGTTGGTTGTCGTTATATTGTTCATTACTAAATTATTATTATTATATTTATTATCGGTGTTGTCTATATTATATCATGTTTTCATAATATCCCGATGCTGTGTATAATTTATACTAAAACCTGGGTCAAATACGCTGATACCGCATTAATGGTTAACCTTCAATGTTTCTGCATCTTTGTTGATCGCTTTTAATTGTTTTAATCAAATCACACAAAAACTGCAAGTGTTTAGGATAAATGTTCATAAAATTTCCTTCATGGGAAAACTCTAGATATACTTTCTTCATTATTTTCAAAGCTAATTTCTTGGTATACTAAAGTATCTTCATATAAAAATCAGTATAGAAACTTTTTTGATCAGAAACAACTGTGGAAAGTAAAACGTTTTAATGAATGTATAGATGTAAGCTTTCCAAAGACAGTACATATTTTGATAACGAACAGAACCTTGCATGTACCTTCAAGAAACCTGTTAGTTAAAATTAAAGAGTTCTTAGATCAGATGTGAAAGATTTTGCATTTTAACGAGAATAAATAAAACTTTATTTCAAATGAAGAAAGTTAGGCGCCCGCACCAATGAGTAATAATTTGTTTAAAATAAGTCTCTTGACTATCGACCTTTCGTTAATACCTTCCTTTAAAAATCCCGTTTTCAAAAAAGTGTTATATCTTTTTAGTGAACAATACTAAAAGTTCTACTTTATCAAAAAATTGAAAAAATTTAACTGGAATGGATTTCTCTTCAAGATATAATGATATAATGCCTAGCTAAAACAGGATTTAGAAGCAAATTATTTTCCACTGTTTCAATTAAAAAACATGTGATATTATGTTGATTCTCCCAAAAGTTCGAAGTTAACCGTCCACCATGAGCTGTACCAAGTATTGGCAGCTGACACTCGCGGTATTCTTACGAACCGTTTGCGCAGAGACAAAGTGTGGCGAATGGCGTTCTGAAAAATATAACAGTAATGCATCAATGTGAGAGCTTTGCAAATCTATATCGGTCAACCTTGGTAACTTTGTAATCTTTTGAGCTAAGACAAAAACAAATAAACAGTTAGATAAAAAAATAAATAAAAATATTAAAGCGAGATTAACTGTTTTTTAAAATTTTCCAACAACGCAAAACTCTTTATTAATTTTCTCTTCTTACTCCAAAAGGTCTAAAAATGTCACTTTGATTATTTCGTGCGATCCAAATGCTTTTTTTTTCCAGCAAGAATGAAAATCATTGGCTTTCTAAGACAAATAAATCAAATATTCAAATTCGCATTAAACAATAAAAGCTTATAACATTGTTATAACCTTATGGAGCCTTTGTATGAGTTTTTAACCCCTATCTTAACATCCGGGGTTTTTTTGCTCTTAGTAAGACGATAAAATTATTCCGTTTGAGTTCTGCGAGTTTCTGAAGCATAATTCAAGTAATCCTAATAGTATACATACTGTTTATCATAGTATGACAGTTTATCAGTAAAAACATTTTTACTGCGCCCAAGGATTAACCATCATACCTTCTTTTCTTGTTTTAAAAGCTAAATCCTTTTACGAGCCTAGTCATGGCCCATTGGAGCCGGCCCTTATCTCCGGTTTCTGTAGTGCTAAGCAGATGAGAGTCCATGACTCCCCCTGGACGGGACACTAATCCATCGCAGGTTAGCTCCCAGCCGAACCTGGTACTCATTTACCAATCTCGTAAGGATGGAAAGCTGAGTAAGCTTTGGCGGAAATGAAGGTCACACAAATGTTCAAATTTTAGCAGAGCCGAGGAATCGAACCTGGGACCTAGTGGTTGGAAGGCAGAGATCTTACCAACTGCGCCAACCACACCGCCGGCTTGTTTTGAAGTACCACAAAAACTTGTATTTTTAACAGAAATTATTTTTCAAATAAAATATCCTGTCACGCTATTTTATTTCGACTGATAACGATCTTTTAAGTAATCTAACGTAGGCACGAAATTTATCGTTTGCACGGTTTTGCACTGGTTCAGTTTAACCAATTTTTCAATGTTTATCAAATCCTAGTATAATTTCTTTCTGAAAGTATATACTCGAAGGTTTATACATAGGTGAGAAAATTCTTGTTTTGTGACAAAAATCTTGACTTTTTTTCTTTTCTTCTTTTTATTGGTTCTGAAAGTTTTTACTTTGGTTAAAGTGCTCAATTTTGGTTCGCACGGAAAATACCGACGCTAACTTAGGATATTGTTTTTAAATGCACACGTTTTGTCAGACAGCGGAAAAAAGACACCTAAAGCATCCTACCTACAAGAAAAAAAAAACTGTTTTACTTATTTTTTTAAACTTTGTACTGTCCTCTTGAAAGTTTCATAGCTGTTAACAAGCTATTGACACTAATTAGAGAACTCAATGATGTGCTAACCTTCCACCCCTGCGACGAATTATAGTTGCTTCGTTCTCTGAAATACTCCACGTTTTCTGCCAACCATTCGTAGATCTGCGATAGCGTCAGACGTTGCTCTGGAGCAGACAGGATCGCTTTAGTAATAAGTTCGGTGTACGTCGGTCCTCCCCATGCGTTTTCATGTCGCGCAATCTTCTTTTTACCAGGCCGCTGCGCTTTGTTCTTCTTGCGGCGCGACTCTTCGGAGCCTAAAAATGATTTTCTGACGTCATTTTCGAGAGCTTTTGAAGATTCAATCAAATCGGCCTTATTCAAGATTACCGTAGAATCCTGTGCGCTTTTGTCTATAGAATAAAAATTGGGTTTTGTATCACAGATAAAGTCCTTGGAATCTTTTAAGATTTTATCGAAACACTGATCAAACATTTTGCAACTTTGTAGATTCTGTAGAGTAAAATTATCGGTCCCATTCCAAACTTTTTCGGTAGACTTTCGAGAGGTGTTGGAAAGTTGCAAGTCAATTTCTTTCTTGAACGAGAAACAATTCCAACTTGGCTGCATGTCATGTTCAAACTTAGGAGCAGAAAAAGGTAATGATCCAGGAAAATATATCTTGGTTCGCTGATCAGTGCCATTAAAATACGCCATTGAATTTGTACAAGGAAACGTGCAGATCTCAAGACAGCAAAACTCTTTGCTCTGCATCTTGACAATACTAGTGATTAGAAGCCTGTGGAATCAAACGTTTAGATCAGGTTGTCAAAACTTTTAACGCAACAAACTGTCATCAGTGTTTAGACGTCAGCCCTTGAATGGACCCTTAAAATGAATATGAACTGAAGTAAAGCGATGCTTTATTTATTGATATTGACTCGATGTGATAGGATCTGCAAGGTACAGAGAATAGCTTCGGGCCATTAATTCAGTTGCGTCAAGTGCCGGCATTGAAGTACTTCTATCTCCAAACACGCTAAATTGTGGGAAACAAACAATAAAGAAAAGATTTTATTACAGCCAAATTGACATAGTCTTGTGTTAACAGTTTATCACGAAACCGTTGGAAAAAAAACTGATTTGTTGAAATAGTCTGATCAACATCGCAATTGTAATTTCACAACTGATTTAGCATCAAATTGTGGTATGGGATTATAACGGAAGCTTTTAGAAATAAGAAGGATGCATGCACACCACCATTTATTAACTCAATTTATTAACATAGATTTGGTAGGATAGGAAATCAACTTTATTTGAAGGAAAAATGCCTTGAAATGTAGGAAGGCTGTTTTTGGTTAGAATACAGTGAACTTCAACCAAAATTAAAGTATAAAAGAAGAAAGATAATCATTTAAACTTCAAGGGTTTTTCAAGATTCTTAAAATTTAACAGAGCTGCTTACTCAACGATGATTTCACTAGCGCATGAAAAGAGGGCCAATAATTTCAAACAAAGTCCAAAGAGCGCTCAACTTTGACTGAATTTGAAGGCTTTTTTAAGTTTTCTATGCTATTCAATCCTTTTCAAAGTAATCACGCAATGAAAACGGCCTAAAACCTTAACACTCTACTTCTCAAGTACAAAAGTTCAACTGAAAGTAAATAAACCCATTATTATTGATAGCATCAATGAAACAAATATTAGTTATTAAAATATAGTATCATTAATAACAAATATTAAGGGAACTAAACAGTTCAAATCTTTTAAAGTTAGAAAGTTATATTTATACATAACATATTTTCTGTTGATTTTCCGGTTATTTCTTGTCAAACTTATCAAACGCAGAATTATTATCTGTAGTTTGAAGGTAAACAAGTGCTAAATGAAAAACATTCAATATTGTTGATTTACATGAATATTTTGTTTACCACATGCACTGGGCCCAACACATATATCTGACGCCATCCAAGCCAACTGCAGTGTGTAATGGTAAAAGGCGTATTCTCATTTGTGTCTTGTAATTCACAGTTGGTTAGCTCCAGAAGTGGTCAACAGTAGTTAACACAAGCTTTTATCAGTCCCATGGATATTGAGTAGATTAATGATCCATTTTCACGAAATGTTTTATTCGCATAGCGACATGCTAAGCAAAAAAAAAAAATTTTTCTTGTTTGTTGATGCTCTCAAACGCTATGTTTTTTGAACAACACAAAAGGATTTTTTTTAAAAAAAATTATCACTCACCAAAAACTTAATGCTCATAATTTACCATCACTTGGATAAAATAACAAAATGATTGGTTTGCAACAACGCTTTTGTTCTGTTATTCAAAATTTCAAGTTTTTGAACAAGTGCGCTTGCATGCTATTTCTTACTTTTGCTAACTTTCAAATGTCTTTTTGTATCGTCTTAATACGTTTTGTTTTTAAAACTCACGCAATTACCTTGAGCGCTACAAAACACAATAAGGATCAACTGTTTTGAAAAAAAAAATCATTTCTTTTAGATTTTGTAATCGAGCGTCATCAATGGACCCTTTTTCTCGGCACACATTTTATCACTTAAATATGCTTTTTACTTTTTACACTTTTCACCAAGTTAATAGCAGGTGATTAAAGAAGTTTTATGCTTTAAATAATATCAAGTAACTACAAAAAAAAACAAAAAACTAAAGTGACCTATTTTTAGTGAAGTTTAGGACATGATTCGCGTGGCAATCACGAGATATGCCTGCTGACTTTATTTTGGGACTTATATTATTTTGATAATTATCATTAATCAATAATAATTATCTTACTGCATCCTTTAGAAATAAAAAAAAAACAATGCTCGTTAAATTTAAATTCTTTCTAAAAATTTTTTAATATGTCTCTATAAAAAGTTTCATGAAGTGCTATAGTTTCGAGTTTCATTGATACAATAAATTGCAAAGGTTAGTTCCATAAATAAATTTCTTACTTTCTAAAGTTTCATTGACAAATGCCACTGAGAAGGACAAACAATACCAGGATAGATCCAGAGAGCATTGTATATATTAGATCTTTTTCCGAAATACTTAAAATGACTACAAAAAATAACTTCTCAACAATATTCCCCAATTTCTTTAGATAATGAAGCCCACGCGACTGAAATATAAAAATTTTCGTTTTCTAAGTTTCGTCGGGATAAAAGTTATCGATACTGTTATTAAACTTACTAATTATAATTATTTTTCAAGGAAATAAAAAGTTTTAGCTCTCACAAACAAATGTTTTGGCCGTTTTCCGGGAACCTTTTGTCGGACTTTATATCAACGTGATTACTGTATTGAGCCTGGTTATTCAGTAAACATGTGATATTGTTGATTACAGGAATATTTCGTTAACAAAACGAATATTTTTTTCATCTAATATAATATATATGCATTACAAAACCAAAAACAATAAAAAAAGCATCCATCCTTTGCTCATGAACCAAACCTAATGGTTTCATTTCAAAACTTCGCGTGAGAATATTTTCAAGTGTAGGAATTTAATGAGTCGCCGTTGGCGAATTCGGTGATTACGTGCACTTGATCCCAAAGAACTGTTCACGTGACACGAGACATTAGTTATTGTTTCTTTAGATCAGAGAAAGTTCATGGCCGAAACTTGTTAGTAATTTCAAATGAGTCCTATCTTTTCTTAACTTTAAAATCAATTAAAGGGACGACAGTTGGTCGGAAAAATTGTCCTTCAGTCTACCCTGCAGTGAATGGCAATGGTTTGAATTGAAATTTCCTTTTTGAAATGATTTCTGCCATTATGGTAATATAACTTAACAAAGAACTTTGAAAACTAAAATCGCGTAAAAGAAAAATTTTCTTTAAGGATCAACATAACCGTCTAATGTTGTCGTTCAATACGTGAAATACATCTAAAACAACGGTAAGATTTAGCATCAGAATTCATTGAAACGGCGTTATAGTTATTTTTGTATTGATATACTTTTGAAATGCTTTTATAAAGCAATTCATTTCCACATTTTTATTGTACAATTTCACGCAAAGAGGACGACCATTCTATAAAAAAACAAAGTCTAATCATAAACTTGTTTAACACAATTTAATAGTAAAACAGCTTTGCAACGAGCTAAAACGTTTGATATGTCAAGGTCATCAAGACATCACGTACACCAAATTAACAGCAAATTATACCCAAGTATGAAATAGGCAGTATAAGTTGAGTTAACTGGCGACCGCAAGACAATATCGGGTTTTTGTTTGATCTAGAAAACTGAATAGGGTGCTATATGTACGAATTCCTCTTGTTCTTCTTACGTGGGAGTCCATTATTTTCAAGATTATAATAATTAAGGCACGCTCCTGAGATAGAATAACAAGACCCCTGTAACGAAGTTATCTGAAAAAAAAAGAAGTCCTTTTGTAATGAACATATTTTAATTTTTGTTTCCTTCAGTTGATTTCATATTTTGAAGTCCAACTACTGGAATTTGAGGCAATTGTTTATTCAATTAGGTTCAATTAGGCCAAAAAGCCTAACTTGACTGAGACTGACGGCTGTATTATATAAGGACCTGGCTATGGAGGAAAAAGAAATGTTGGAGAGTTTACCACCTCTGTTTTAAAAGTGAAAAACGTTTAACTGACTGAAAGTAAATAATGCCCGATTTAAAACAATTTTTCGACCTGCATAAACGTAAAACCAAAGCCCTGGTTTCTAAACTGATACAGATAAACCACAAAATTATTAAATGACCTCAATATAGTTAAATTTCAGTAACATTCATATAAACAGATCTCGTGGTTTTCCGAGAACTTTTTGTAAACTTCTAAAGCAGATAACTGTCTGTAGCTTGATAATTCGGTTAACAAGTTGTAAATAAAAGTTAATATTGTTCGTTAACTACACTGGAACCCACACATATCTAACGTCATAAAGAAACCCGATTGTAATTAACAGATGACGTATTCTCAATTGTGGTCTCTCGTACTTCACAGTTGGGCATCATAGCTCGACAGTTATGCTGTTTCTAGTGCCATAGAAATAAAGTAGACTATTTAGCCGACTGACGGGTGTTATATTTCCATGGCGACACTAAAAGCAAAGAAATTGTTTTTTCCAACTAACTTATATAGGAAAATTCGATCAGAAAAAAAATGCAAAACACCTTGTAAACACAGCAAATTAAATCTCAATACTCCCCATTGCCCACAACTTTGACCTCTTGACTTAAGTTAACTTTAATTTTATACCATGGTACCAAGTACTTAGCGATACCCAAAACCACGATACTTCCACTAGGACAGTTACCTTTCGCAAATCACGTACTCTTTAACAAACAGTCAGATTCTATCAAGGCAAAAGTGTTTATTTAGTGTCATTTTGGTCTGCATCGCTGAACATTAACATTTTAATTCTTTTACTCTCTGTATCCAACCTTGATTTTTGTTCTTTTGTCTTAGAGTTTGTCTTTGTTTTCAGTAGGCTATTGTTCTTTTATACTTATTGATCCTATTGTTGTATCACAGTCGAATAGTTTTCTACTATATTAGCATATAGAGAAAAAAATTTACATTCAGTTGACCTGATGATGTTATGTTGCTGGGATGGCAACGAAACGTTGTCTTATACAGTTAGCTTTTTTATCAAATAGTTTACCAAAAGTTACGTTCATCAAGATTCTTTATAGCTTGTTTGATATTTTTTTCTGTATATTATTTTTTCAAAGAAATATTACTCACGTAGATATCCTTTTCAAATACCCAGTATATTCTTTGTATGAAAAATGGAATTTGTTTTTGAACCAGGCATTCTAATTTGAAAGGGGAAAATACAAAACAAAAAATTTAAACTTAGAATAGTTTCAAAAGTATGAATTGGACGAGTGTTTACGTTAAAGTACAAGTATATATCATCACGTGACAAAACGGAACTGCACATGAGTCAGGTAGAGTGAGACTCGAGCTCTATACATCTTACACAGTATAATTTCTATATATAAAGAAACACTTTTCGCAGTTTTTACACACTCAAAATTGACAAGCTCCACCAAACCTATGAGATTAAAAAGCTTAGGAAGTTAATAGCTTGTTTTGCTTACCCTATGGTACAGCCGTGCTATGGTCTGGTAACCCCATTACCTAAAAAAAAATACTGAGCCTACTCCCGTCAGACGAAATCAGCCAAAAAATATCATCAGCCAATAAGGAGAGTTCTGTACACAATGCTACCCTCAACAGTACTCATAGTCTTAAGGGTTGAAACGTTTTAGGAACTTTGGTGTTGCTTTTCAGTTTCTATAGCCGATAATCAGGTAATCTGCACAAGACTATTGAAACAGAAAATCCTATAGTTGAAATGAGGCTTCGGGAAACCATGAACTTTTACGTTGGTGAACCTATGGTTTTCCGTTATACTTTTAGCTCAAGACAAGACATACGAACAACTTTAAAAAAATTTTAATAACTTTTTTAACATTTGCAAATGGCAAAGTAACAAGTGCCACTGTCTGGCCATTTCGCTTTTAAACAAACATAACAGTTAAATATTTACAGCAAAAACTTTCTTATGTGTAACGGTTAACTCAACGCATAAGCGCAGTCAAATAAGTACAAAATTCTCAAAAAAACTGTGACTAACCATAAATGCAGTTGTATGAATAATTCAAATAACAATTAACAAACGGAATGATGTTATTTGTCTCGCGAAGGTTTTGTCATAAAATGCACCACGTCGCTCATTTAGGAAAACAGAACGTTGCCAATAACTGATCACTTCATTGTTATAAAAATAGATTTGCTTGTGTTGAAGACCTGATGGATGATGTCAGAGATCTTCAAGGGGAGGCGGCCCTAAATCCTCCGTACTATCACTGTCTGTAGTGTTTGAAGTTAGTTTGTTCTCTGTCGTCTTGCTGATTTCAGTTTGGATGATCTCCTGAATTTCAGCATGCCCATTCGAGACTAGATCACCATTGTCTGGCGAAATGCTTCCATTTACCTGCAGTCGGCAATTTTTTAAATAAAACCAAAAATTAGATATATTTTGGTTGAAAAAGACCTTAAAGTCACAAGGGACTATTTTTAACAGGTTTGATAAAGTGTACACCATCTGGTCCATCTGTTGGAGATTTTTAACTCGTGAGGAGTTATCGAAGCTCGCTTTAACTTGTTAACATAAAACGTGTATCGATATATATAAATACACCTTGGCCGATCGGATGCGTACTCGGAAGTTGCTCGCTGAAAACAATTCGAATTGAGTTTATTGAGCTTATTCAGCGGACAGCGGTAAGCTCTATCACCTGATTCTGAGAAAATTTTCGCTGCTAAAAGAATTAAGCTTTGTGGTTGGCTACTTCATTCATTTACTGGCTACGGAATGTCAGACAGTTCAAAAAATTTTTGATCGAAACACTCGAACTGATCCACGTATACTTGACACAATAATAGAAAAGCGCCATCATTGGCCGGCCATTTCTTGGCTCACGAGCACAAAATTCGTTCACGGGGCAGTTCTCGAGCCACTTTTTAGTCTCCATAAGCAATTTTCAATAAAAAATAAAACCACTTGTTCACGACGTAATCTTTGTTTCTTTAAATTTTGCGTAAGAATACTGTTGTATTTTCTAAACTCAATCCCTTCCTTCAAAAAAATACTCATGGTCGCCAAGCAGGGCCTTCAAAGGCTGATTGTCACTAACCGAGGGTTATAGATTTCTAATCCATGCTCGTTTTTCTTACGATCCATAAACTGACTTGGCTCGAAAATTTGGGCTTAGCATGATTGTGTTATTGAAAATTCTGAACAGTGTTTATGAGCAAAGCAAATATTTTATTGTGAACAAATAACCGTTTGAATTTGACCCTAATCCAAGATTAAAACAAACCAGCTTTTGAACAACCCAGTCCAGCTTTGCAACGCTTTGAAGCAAAATGAACGTAAGTGACAAAATCGTAAACTAACATAACACCCATAAACCACCACACCTTTCTGTTGACACTAAAAATTAACGCTGTTTTCCCTACCTCTTTGCTTTGGTCTGACAATGGACACCTCTCATCGGTCAAAGATTCATAATCACTCTTGACATTATCATCCTCCTCATCATCATCAATGAGAATAACGCTTTCTACACAGTCGGTGAAGTACGGAGTTTTCAAGGCCTGAAGAGCAGTCAACTGGTTCTCCTTTCTCAGAAGGCCATACAACACAGCTAGCAACTTTTTATCCTAAAAGTACACGCAAGATGTTTTCTTAACAATTCAAATAAACATCAAGATATTATCAATTAATTCGTATGCCTTGACAAACTTAGAATACCGGGAGTTTTTCAGGACTTTTTTTCTTAGCTTATAATCCGTTTTTCTTTTGACTGCATTCAATTTTTCCCGCCCAGCCTCGTTTTGGTTAACATATTCTTGTAAAACGCCTGCAAATTTGAATGCAGACAAAACAAAACTTTGAACTGTGAAAAGTGTCTATTCAAGAAAACAATAGAGGTTTTGCATGAGTCATGTGACCCCATAGCAACCGTATTTACGCCGCCATTTTGCATGCCACACAACACAGAATGGCGGTGACACGATGCGACTGAAAACAACAGAAAAACTGAAAGATAAACATGCTCGAAAACCGAGATACTACTGCAGGGAGACATAAACACGTGCACACTAGTTTTATAAAGAGCAGAGCACAAGACAAGATTTGTGATGAAACTCGATGTCTTCATCAGAGTCGGTTTTCCTTTTTAGACGTGTCCAGATTACATACTGTTCTGTTAATGTAATTACCTTAGTTAAAGTATATGATAGTTTGTATTGGACCGTTTATTGTAATGCGACATTATAGCCTTTAATAGGTTTCCTATAGGTAAAGTTTTTATACACAGGTTTATTGACTTATCTTTACGATTTAGAAAATGTCTTGAAATTACTATACAATGCAGAAGAACACTCTTTTACTCACCCCTGACAATTCATTCACCTTCTCAGGTTCAGTAACATCACAATCCTGAAAGTTTACCTACAGTAGAACAAATGATTAATCATTGCTCAAAAGCTTTACGTGCATCTGTATGTTTAATTCGATATTGGTTATAAAACAATCACAGTATATCTGCACTTGATACACATAGGGGGCCCTTTGTGAGTGTCTTTGTGTGCGTATGGTGGAAGGATAGGGAGGGGGGGGGTGGGATGGGTGAGGAACAGGTGAGGCGCCTATACAAGATATCACAACTAAACACCAAGGTTCCATATCCAAACAGACCAAACATGCATGATAATACTCCTTGGTTAGACAACTTATAAGAACTAAATGTTTTCAGTTACAAATTTACCATAAGCTAAAATTCAACTCTTATTTGTGAGAAAAAAAACATACCAAGTTAACACTGATAAATATCTCCAAAACCGTTCAAAATCTATTTCATTTCACTGGTTGTAAATAAGGACCAATGTCGAGACTAATATTAATGCCTAGGTAAAAAGCCATAAAAAGATTACTCTTTTTAAGCGCAAAATGGCACCTTAAATCATCTAAATAGTTAAAGCAATTGTAATTAATAACGATTTATTTCGTTACCTTAGCCACCACCTCACCAAAACATTTCATGTCGAAGGCCTGCGCTTCGTCAAAAGCAGTCAATGGTTTATCTAAATGGCTTGTCTTTGAAATTCTCTGGCACTAGAACACAATAACTTATCTTTAGAAAAGAAAAGCTTTAAGAAGACTCAATGTAGATACTTATAATTTCACGTACAATAAGAATTAAAAAACAACCAAAGTTAACAAGTAGGTTGTGTTTTCAAAACTTTTGAGAACGTCTTAAAAACCCCTGTTTAAAATCAAATTTGCTTTTATCTTGTTTAATGGCACAGCCGATGGTAGACCTGCACGAGTTTGAATACTGGGAATTTCCTTTTCGCTTACCATGTCACGACTACAATCGTACTCTGGGAATTTCCTTTTTGCTTACCATGTCACGACTACAATCGTACTCGGTCAGAATTCCTCTAAACAAGTTATTCTTACCATGTCACGACTACAATCGTACTCGG
>JAOEHV020295227.1:0-11821 GCA_025447995.2 Isaurus tuberculatus | reverse complement strand
TGTCAAAAGATCTCACTCGCTCGTACCTCGCTCGTTCGGTTTTTGACACAAACAACTCATGAATAAAACCCCGTACGTCGCACTTTCTATGAAGTAAACTATATTTATCTAGCCACCTCTCACAAGGATTACACTTTTACTGTTGATTTTTTCGTGAGGAAGCAAAAGCTTTTTTGTTTGTTGTGCTGTCAAGGTCTAACAAGACCGACCAGCGATTCCTTAAGGGGTAAGCCTTAACGTTTTACTACAAACGAAACTTCTGTTAAAACCGAGGCTCGCTACAAGTTATGGTAGACTTAAAGGGCTTACTATTCTACTTTTGTGAATATATAACAGTCAATGCTCACTTTTTATAGAGGCTGGAAATTCTTACTACAAGCACGTGTGTAACATCAGTAAGACGACCTTTGAAGGAAACATTCAACTGTCTAAATTGTATATAGAGATGATAATTAGTAGTCAGGGGGGGGATGGGGGCAAGGGGGTATTACGATAAGCTACGTGAAATTACCCCCCACCCCCTTCACTTTAGAAACTACTCCGTAGTTCCTGGTAATAAAACTGTAAATGCTTCTTTTTTTCTCTGATTTTTTGATAAGGTTAAAAGACTTTTTAAATATTGTTTGTGATTAACTTCATCAGTCGATATTTGTCCTCTAATGCGATTATTTTATAATTTATTTTTCTGTCTGTGAAGGTTTCCATGCGGCCGTTGGCTTTCCAAGACCAATGATGATGGTAGTTTTGAGAGGCTTCTCGTGGCTGAACGTGTTCGACCGAAGGTCAGCGAAGGTAAGTGGCGTTGTCTAAGAACTTTAGGGTAGTCAGGATAAATGCATGGTTAGAACTCAGGGTTCGAATTATAACTTTAAAATAATTTGCCCAAAAAGCTAGAAGAATTTTATCCCAGTAGCGAAATGAGAAACTGGCTAGCGAATTGTTTAAAATGAAAAAAAAAACATGGTTTTTTAAAGTTACAAAGTTTAGATAGTGATAACATGTTAATGAATACAAAAATAAACATGAAACACTGTCAGTGTTTTCTTTGAAAGCGACTAGTTATCAATATATTCTACTGCGAACTTGGAGAGTTTTTCTGCTGTTTTGTTGGTTTGTGAGAGGTTCAGTACTTTTTTGCGGTTCATTTGATTTTTACTGTATAGTTTTGTCAATTAATATTACATATTCCACCACACACTTCGCCACACATTGCAAGATATCTTCTAGCTAAAACGTGTTAGTAGTTTTTGGCTCCACTAGCATTTTAGGAAACAAAGCTAGTATTTTGCTAGTTGCTAGAGCAAAATTCGAACCGTGAAACTCGACAGAGTTCTTGCGGGTTATAAAGCATTTATCGCCTGTCGTTCGAAAAGTAACAAATTTCAGATTTCTCACATTTTTAAGTGTTTAATCACTTGGGAAAATTTTACAAATCGAAGAAGTAAATGCTTTTTGCGAACTCCTTAAAAATCTCTCTGTCTTTGAACCGAAACATGTCATGTGTTTTTTTGGTAAACATCCCAAGTGTGTGGTCTAATTTTGGAATTATTACACTCCATAACAACAAACCATCTGCGCGCGTGCAGCAAAGAAAATCCATTCGAGTACAACCTTTTTATAGCGAAGAATTAAACAAGATGGTATTTAAAACTTTTCGATTTGATATGGGCTTGCTTACATAAGATCAGCATACAGTATCAAATATATTAAATAATTATTTGTTACATAACAAGTGACGTCGTTATATGTAATAACCCAAAATCTAGGAACATTGTTTTTGTTGTTTTTTTGTAGTCGTATTTTGATTCAAAATGTTACGACCTTTTTCGGTAGTTGTTGTTTCGTCACGGCTGTTTAAATATGAAATATATTTATAGTATTACGTGATTTAACTTCTTAAGATATTTATGTCTCACCGCGTGAGACAAATATTTTCTATACTGTCATCCATTTTTACACAGCTCTTTTACTTTCAGTTCTAAAACACATTGTTTATATGTATATACTACTAATAACTAAAATTGAATTCTCCATATAAAATTATTAAATTTAGGCTATAAAAGTATAAAAATTGTAAAAGTTTAAAAAGTTTTAGTTAAAACAAACGTTTTCGGTCGACTTGACCATCATCAGGTATTAAAAAAAGGTACATTTTAAATACATGTCCCAACAAAAGCTGTCAATTAAGTAATTCCTCTTGGGAACAAGCGCAGTTCAAAAGATTTTAACTGTTTGTTCAAACTCGGTTTTAAATTTGCAATATAAATAGCTTCTTTGATTTTCCGTAGTTTCCATTGTTTCGCTCGGTTTAAAACTTTCCATTTAAAACTGTGTTTTTTGTTTAAGGAGATGTGGTTAGCCGGCTCGGAGTTGTGATTTGGATTTTCGTGTTCTGACTGTCTAATTTTTAAATTTCTGCATGTTTCTCCGACGTAATCTGCTTTGCAGTGACGGTCCTGCAATTTATAAAATTGAGAGACTCTGCCGTTTTCTTTGTTGAGCATGCGCGTTGGTAACCTAGCAACTCTGACTTCTCGTGGTTTTCGCGCCCATTTGACGCCGCCATTTTGAATTATGCTACCGCGGGCTCAAAAACAACTAGCGGTTTTTAAAATTTGCTCATGCCTACTGCTCATTTTCGGTTAAAACCAGTTTCAAAACCTGTTTGCTTCATCCGTGGTTGTGGACGGCGGTGTATCAAAGAAAACGGCTTAGATCGGCAGAGTCTCTCAATTTTCATTGCAGGACCGTCACGAGAGAGACTCTGCTAGCAGGGAAGTTAAACTCTCTCCTTCATGTTGCACTTTTGTCACAGAATTAGGAGGACACATTTCAAAACTTTAAGAGAAGAAATACAAGAAGTTGAGGCCATTCACGTAAGTAGCCAAGATTGTTAGAATGTAACTTTCTCTTAACGAAAACTGTATTAACTTTTTGTGAGAGTTTTCACATTTTCACAAGCATCAAACACAGAAAATGTACAGATAGGGAAATCTCGCGTCGAAGTTAAAAGTGTTTTTTAGATTTTTCAAAAGAGTAATTAAATATTATAAAGTCCCGTAGAACGCCCGAACCCGTAAGTAGAGGGCTAAAGGTCGAATTGTCAACTTTGTACTTTACGTACGGTGATGATTTGATTAAATTACCTGTAGAAAGTATACTGGTGGTAGTTTGCAAAGTTTACTCGCAGCACAACAGCTGGACTCGCATACCCCCATCATCACAAACACTTCGCACTTTTGGCGCCGTATTCCTTTACTGCATGAATGAAGTCGACAGACCCCTCAATAGGAGGTGGTATCAGGTTAAAATCAGCACTCAGTGCCTCGACTAAAAAATGTACCAAATCTCAGTTCCAATCCAGGTTTACTCTTTTTTTGCAAAACCTATCTTGATCTGAATATAGAAGATAATTAAAGTTGATTTTTTTAAAACGATACAGGGTGATCCCAGCGTGCTGATTTCCTCAGAACATGCCATCCACACGTAAGTTGTCGTTCAAAACAAAGCATTTATCTTATTTGCTGTTACAGAAATAAATGTCTCTGCTCAAGATGTAATATGTGAAAAATGAAGAGTTTATATACTAGCAGAACGTAGCTTATTCTTTGTGACCATTCCAAAAGGAAGAAACAATACGATTTGGATATTTATATACCTAACCAAAACTGGGGGCTAGGTGACTTGTATTCTTTAAAGAACTAAATTACATGTCTGAGTTATATAACTAGCTATTTATATAAACCCAAATATTTCATCTCCTTGTTCGCTTGTTAAACTTTCTCATGTTTTAAATCAAAATGGTATTTATAACTTGGTTCTTTTGTTGAGATGATAAAACGCGTATGTTAATGAAACAGATTTTGAATAATTACAAAGATTCATGCTAATTCTGTAACTCCTTAGTTCTTTTTACGTTTTTTAGGGACCTGATTTTTGTTTAATAATGCTCCATTCTTATTGTCAGACCTCCAGAAAAGACATCTACATCTACAATTAATTAAGTTGGTAAAATCATAAGATATCACACCAACTCTTAAAAAAATAATAATAATGTTCAAAATCTAAGAGCTTAAAAACATACAATAGTAAAAATTTGAATAAAACTAATACGGTAAAATTTTAAAAACTATTGACTAACTTATATCTAAAACTATATACGGACGTTGCTTCTTTGCCCCAGGAACTACAAACTCAAAAGGGTGGCTCCCACAGGTTCTTCTTTCACTGTTTGGTTTTAGATTAGCTAAAAGATCAAGTCATCTATACACTCATGTAATTCGCACAATTGTTATAACATATAAACTTGTACCCTAAAAGAGAATTTATCTCAGTTTCGATGTTTGGTTTTTTTATGCGTATAGAAGAATGTACGTGGCAGGAATCCTTTTCCCCAGTCTTGTTTTTTTTCATTCAAAAGGACTCCTGAAGAATTCGTCAAACGTAAATATTGCAAAGCAAGTGATCCACAGTGCTTTTCCATAGTGAAGTCATTACTAGAACATCACTTTTTGCTAGTAATGGTTAGATTAAATATTCAGAAACTAGTTTCCTTTCAACTTTGTTGCGTCACTGCAGGAGAATATGGACAAGAGCTGACCGCATCCGGGATAGAGGAGAATCGTCACGTGAGTTTTCTAATTATTGTGTTCAACACCCTTGCATGTAGATGTAGTTTCACTATGAATCTTAAAATTTCAATTATGTTTTCGTTTTTTTTTTGTAGTTGGATTCGCTTTCTCACAAGAAGAATGTGGACGTGTGACGCAGGTTTGTACACATTAATCAAGATGAATTATATCATCCTCTTAGGAGTTGTGCTGCAAAGTTGCCTATTAAACTCTTTTTTATATGAAACTTTTATCAGAAAGGCTGAAAATGCACAAAATATTACAAAAGAAATACCCAATTCTGAGGAATTTATTTCGTTAACTTCAAGAAATCATGAAAATAGCTTCTGGACTAATGTTTGTCCGTGCAACACGGCCGAGTGTTGGTGACTAAAGTATGGAGACCATAATAAGTGCAGTTTACAGCTTCTCGTACATCTAGTGGCATGACTTGTATATCTATTTATACATAAACAGTGTCTGCGACAAACAAGGACTCAAAAATGTTGTTACATAAATATACAGAAATATGAAAATGTTGAATTATGCTTAACATAACATTTTAGGAACATTCGCCGCTAAAATTCTCTAAACCTTTTAAAACATATTGTTAGATTAAACGTTCTACGGTAATGAAGCAGAATGTACGTTGATATCTCCTCAAAAATTGACCCTTAACCTAAGTGCTCTGTTTTTGTGTTTCAGGCGGAGCTGATTCGGCGATATGATACAACTCTGAAAAAACCAAGAGGGGATTAAAACAACGACCCTTCTTGAAAAGCTATGGAGATGTATAGCTAAGAATCTGAATGTCACATCGGGAGTTTTTGTTATTAGTTGCTGTGAGGAAAAAATGAAACTCCAGCTGCTATCAGGAATTTTCATTTGATGTTCCTTTATCACTCAGTTCCTTTGCTGAGTTTTGAAAATTACCAGCAAATATTATAAGTAGAATTTGCATTATTTTTATATTTAGTTTTGTATCAGCCTTCAATATTGCGTCAAGAAATGCCACGCACAAAACCTCAAAGAGATCAAAGACATTTATCAAAAGTAATTATTTTTTGACGTTTGGTTTTATTCTTTCCCTTTCAAGACTTGCGCTTTTCCTTTTACATGGCGAAAAGTTCTGGATCATTCTTTCGTACGGGACTGATGGAAAAAGAACTTAAAATACATTATGCGGAACATTGTCTTGTTCTACATGTCACGGTTCCGAAAAACGAATTGCTTTCGAAAGTTTAAAAATGAACTGAAAGTGAAAAGACGAGCTTTTCAATGTTTTTGGTATACTTTTTGTCTCGTTTCCGACTTTGGATAGCACCTTTTTGCGTACGATTGTAAGTTAGGAGGTGTGCTGGAATAACAATTGTATTAGAATGTGCCCTCCTTGAAGTAAACATTAGCGTCCTCTTATAAATGAAGTTACACCTGGAATTTCTGGCTTCTCTAAAAGCAATCAGTTATTCGGCGATAGCTTATTATGGTAATGAAATTTTTGGTCAGCGATATTTTCTAAGTTGAGTATATTGTATTTATAGCAATTATTTAAATTTTAAAAAGATGTTGTACATTTAAAGAAATTTATTTCAAACTGTCATGCATGGTAACAGATCATCTTATAAATGGTTGGAGTGCTATTTGGTTTACAGCACATATGGATAAAAAATCGTTAAAACTGGGATGAAAAATGTAGTATGCGTTAATATAGTATTGCTTGCAACATCAGTAATCGATGGTCAGTTGAATAAAGTTAGATCGACTAAACTAACTGAACGTGTATGTTTTTTCAAAACGTAATGAGTCAGTGTTGGAAGAAATACGTTATGTTGTTCCAACAAACAAAGGGCTGTTGCTCAAAACGACAGCTTCCTTTCTTCTTATAGCGATTGTAATTCAATTATTACTTCTCTGACGATTCCGTGTAACGGCCCTCGTTGCTGCGGCTCTAATGATCTTTGCCTATTTCTTGTGGGAATCATTACTTAAACCCAAGGTTGGTTAAATGACTTTTTTTTTGTTCTGGCCTACAAAGTTTAGTATTCTAGTAAAAGTTGTATACGTAGTGTTAAGTGTTACACCGTGGAAAAGATGAGAATAGATTGACGTTTCTGGATATTCTTGAAAAACGCCCCTTGCAAATCCCAAATCCTTATGCAGATGTCGTTTACAAGTATTTCAACAATCTGTATACGGTACGAAACTGCAACCCTGTTTTGCATTTTCGGACCCAAGGTTACGTACCACATTGTAGTGTGGCAATTTTGTACAGCACAGAGGTATAGTTTTGAATCGCAATCACTTGAGGCACAAGGATAGTAATTGATAAATTCGGGTTTGTCAATTTATACAAAGAATTATAAGGTTAAGAAAAAGCACTTAAATTGCTAAACAGGTTTCGGCAGCAAGCTCGGTAGCGATGGTAAATTGCAAAAACTTATACCCTATTACAATGAATACAATAAAGGAGTATTCAAAGTAACTGAATAAAATTTCTAATTAGCATGACATGCAGTTGTTGGTTAAAAGAAGACTTTTCCCAATGGACATTCAACAAACTTTCTGAGTGTTTCTAAATAGCTCTATCCGTTGTGAGATGCTCTACACCACGCACGTGATGAGGTATCGTGAAGTCTCGCCCTTCACGACTCGCTCCACAACGTGACATAAAAAAACACCGTTCAAGCGGAATCCCATAGGGATAAGGTCCTTTACAGAGAACAATAAACCTAGTTTCCAGAAAGAGAACCTCGGCGTGATCACAACCAGCATAGAGCCGACCGTGATAACCAGAGTTTCTAACGCTGGCGGCCGTCCTGCGTAACGCCTAACACGAATATGTAAGTGCAAATCTGACTTCGCCCAGTTCTGCATTCTTAAGGGGGCATTACAGTCACAATTTAGGCAGTTGGTAGAAAGAAGTGAAGGACGATTTGGAAAGGAAAGGAAAAAGTTGAGGACGGATACCAAACCGTGGTTCCTAACAGATGGAAGGTCTACCTTTGGTTGGCGGACGGTTTGGCATTCGTCCATCAAATATTAACTCTAAAAAAAATTTTCAATTACGTAATTTCGAATTTTGTTTTGTCGCTGTACCATCCCCAGCCCCCATGGTCATTAGCTTTTGTGGTCCAATGAGCTTTATTTACTTCTATCACATTCTGTAAAGTCTGAATAATTACAAAAGCACCTTTATTACCATACTGACAATTTCCGCTCCTAGTTAATGACGTCATTAGCCGCCAATTGCGAAGAAAATATTACCGGGGATTCCCTGGTTAAGATCCGGTGTTATCATACATGGTTTGTGAATTTTATAATAGTTTTTATCAAACTCGCGGTAAGAAATTCTCAAACAAACGAGAAGCTACTTAATCTGTCAGAAATTAATCATGATTTTCAAGGAAGAATGATCCGGCATTAAGGTAATTGTTCTTTAAAATAACAGGAACTTTCTCTTGAAAGGAAAAACAAGTTTTTTCTAGTAGGAAAGTAAACAACTGAATAATGCATTCATATCGGTTCATTTGCCATTCGCTTTTTTTGTAATTTTTCAAATGAAGTTATCTCAATAAATATGTTTAAAGAGTAACTTGGAGAATAGTAAAAACGTGGTCATAACGTAGCTTGGTAAAAAATTAATTAAATAAAGGCTAAAATTATTATAGAAAATTTTTATAAGACGCTTCTAAAACGTGTTCGACCTCTTTCATTTAGTTTTTAATGAAACCCCTTTTTTGCCCTTGCTATGGCTTGTTCTCGTGTGAACAATCTCTAAGTTATTTTGTTCTATCACCTAATCATATCTCGGTATAAAACATATTTTGATCAAAAATATCATCACTGAAAGCTTGTTCCTTGTTGCATATAGCTTCACAAGACGCATTTAACACGGCCTACGTTCTGCTCCTCATATCAAAATACAGTTTTTAGTGACAAAAATAATTTTAAAGGGGGCGCGGGAATACGAAGTTGTAAAGACCTAACACCAGTGAACACAAAAAAAAATATCTCAAATTTTAGGATGCATAATTTTGTAAAAGTTTGTGGTTAATTAACTTGGGGTTAGAAAAATTATAATGATCTTTAGTAGTATCGATTGTGATAAAAATACCATTGATAAAATAAATAGTAACAATAATACAAATAATAGCAATAAGAATCAATACATAGTATTTACAGCCACTCCAACTCTTCATCAGACTACAAAAAAATTAATTCGTAACTCCAAACGCGCGTATAATGAAGTTTCCTTTGACATATAATTATAACCAAATAAATTGTATAATTAATTGGTATTCTTTTTTGTTCATTCGCTTTAAAGATTAACTTTTGCAATAAAAGTTTAGTTATTATAAACGACTTTTAACCACACAAACTGTCATTTCACGGACAGCAGTATGCCTAAGAAAATTTACCACGTTCATAGTAAAAGCTCTCTTGTAGTTTACAGTTGTCAAATTTTAATAACAGAAACCAGGAACAACTGAGAAAAATTCGGTTTACTTTCAGCAATCGACACGTCAACTGCAATACTGCGCATGTCTAGTTGAGTGTCTCCGCCAATGGAAAACCGAAGTTTCACACTTTTTTGTTCTTTGTAGGTTTGAAAGCAAATATATGTAAAAAGAAATATAATAACAAAGCTTACGGTATTAAGGAACTAAATAAATCTCTCACAAGGCCGATTGATTGGTTCCAAACGAGGGTTTGCATTTTAATTCGAGTCAAAAGTTTTCCGGTTTGTGCAACTTCCCGTGCTCACGCTAACACGTGTTATATATTTAAGGTTATTCAGTCCAGAAAAAGTCTTGTAAAAGCCGAAGTTTGTTAGAATACGTGAATCAAGGTTGAAATTAGTGTTAGTTCATTATCGTAATTATTGAAGGAAGCTGACATGTTTATTCTTGGTCAGTTTTATAGCCATGTTGTTTTTGAGCAGTTTTTTAAAAAACATGTTCAAAGTTATATGATTTAAGACACTTTAAAGCATTAGAGTTTAAGATTTAAATCAAAATTTTCTTTGTTCTTATGTTATGTAAATTATCCTTCAAAGCATGCCCTCGTTATGTATCTAAAAATCTACTGTTCCTCCTGACAGACTTACCACCATATGATAGCTTTTGGACGTTAACTTAAAACTTAAATTGTTTCTTTGATGAGAAAGGTTTATCAACAACTTAATTTTTTAACTATCTTTGACAAAGCAATTATAACCAAAACAATCACATCAATTGAAACGAATCATTCTCTAAACCGGAAGTGAACACTAAACTGTTCCCATTCACATTAGTGTGTTAATGACCACGTGTGTGACGAATATATTTCAATATAAAAGATCAGAAAACGATAAGCAAAACAATTCATCTTGTTCTTTACGAAGCGTAATTTTTCAAAAACACACCGGTTTTTTTCGCAAATTGAGAAAATGGCCGGGAAAGAAATGTTATATCAGCTGATAAAAGAGATTTCTGGACCTCAAGTAGCTTCTTGGTTTGTCCAAAGTGGTTATGATCGGATACAAGACCTGCTAATTATGGACAATGCTCGATTGGCAGAAATATTTAAAAAAGAAAACGATATGACAGAGTTTGAGAGAACACTGAAAGAAGGTAATGTGTTATATGTTATGGGGCTCCTTCGGAGAGAAAAAAAAACACACCAAAGCACAAGAACAAAATCAATGGAGTCAATACCTTTTTCAACCATTTCACTAAAACGTGAATTATTACTCTTTAAAGTGTTATTTTGTATAAAACCAACTGTGAGGATGTTGTAAGTTCTTGTTAAACTGTAAATAGCATTGTCTCATCGTGAATGTTTATTTGAACGCCATTCGTTCATCGGTACAGCCGCCTAGACTCGGTATTGTTCAATGTGTATCGCAAATAATTATCGGTTTTAAACATAGATTATAATATTCATGCAGGTTGCAGACAATACTACAATGGCACCACGTACGAAACTGGCAGCTACTCAATCTTTTTATGTCAACTCTATAGTTTTTTAGACTTTTGATTGATTTTGATTGACTTTGTAACTTTTACTAAAATATTCAAAAACATTTAAAAGAAAGAGGAAAAAATATTTTGTTCTTCTTTGTGTAAGGGGACAAAATAAAGTTTTCAAAAAGCTCAGTAAACTTGCGTTTACTTGATTTGGACACTATAGACAAAGGGTGAACAGTACACTAACGTGTGACGCAATGAAAATATTTTTAACAATCATTTCTTTACAGATCAAGCCGTTATGCAATACTGGCTTAGTGAACTGGGTTTGAGTGAATACATGAGCATCCTTACGAAGGCGGGATATACCAATCTGAAGGCGTGTGCACAGCTGAGCGCGCACTCTCTTGATAATACTGGAATGGTTCTTCCGGGTCATAAATTAAGGCTTTTGAGTGCAGGTATACTGTCTAGTGTTTGGGTTATTGTTTAGGGAAAAAGTTGATTGTTGTCGGTGATATCATTGACTGCCTGACAACATCTGATTCTAAGGAGACGGATCATATAAAATCGCAATTGCAATCATCTGACAACCTGATTCTTATTAAAAGCCTACAACTAGTTTGAGAGAGGAGCTTTTCCTAGGTTTTGTAAAGTTGGGTAGCGCCCAATTCACCCATTGGCGATCTTTTCCAAACCAATAACAACGATTTCCTGTTCCTTATCTTATCATTATATTACTATCACAAAAACAAAATGACAATTGCGAAAAGTTTTTTGAAGTTAGTGTCTCGAAACTTACAAAGAGAATCACAGAAAAAATACAATTCAAACATGAGGCATTTTTCAGAACAAATGCTCCACACATTCCTGTATAGCTAACTATTTTTCTTGTAATCCTCTATCCGGCTTCCTCCTCGAATACATTGCTCATAAAGTGTTTTAAAAATTCAGACTAAAACAAATACTTCAGTGGCTGCTGAGTTCAGATCTTAATGTCATGTTCCTATCAGTTCAGATGTGGGCGGAGAGAACTCAAAGGCCAGTCAAGGAAAACGCTCTGGTAACCGGACACTGGGAAAAACATGAAGAGATGGGTAACGGCAGGTAAAAACTATAAAAGAAACGTTGGAGAGCTACACCAAGTAAAAACTTATAAGAAATTCTGAACGTAAATTTTTATTTGCCTCTTCTTCTTCTTCTTCTTCTTCTTCTTCTTCTTCTTCTTCTTCTTCTTCTTCTTCTTCTTCTTCTTCTTCTTCT
>JAOEHV020295121.1:0-11825 GCA_025447995.2 Isaurus tuberculatus | reverse complement strand
ATTTAAAAATTTTAATGGAAACAGTTGCCTGGGGTAGCCGGTGACAAACCTGGGGCGTTTTTATGACATGTGACTTGCCCCAGATACTACCGCCGGCTCGGCTTACGGCTGTTACGGTGATCTTACGGTTATATGGAAACCAGGCTTTACACGCAATTTTACAGTGCCGACACTTGAAGTCTAACGACGTACGCTATGGCTATATTTTCACTTATTTGTAATTATTTTGCATTTAGTTTTTATTTTTTTTTAGAGCCAACCATGCTTGAATCGTTATGTGAAATTATCGGGCCACGGGTAAAAAAGTCTGTAGGTGAATACTGTATATTTATTTATCAAGTTTTGCTAAAATTTGTTTGCTCCAAAATTCGACGGCGGAGTGATTGAACTTTCGGCGTTGTTCGGCAAAAAGTTTTGATGCAATGGAGCAAAACAGTCGCACCTGCGAAAAGTAATAAGTGTTGAGAGATATATTTGGATCCAGCAAGTGCGACCAGGACATATGTTTTAGTATCAGATAAAAGTAGAAAATTATGAGTAGATTTGGCTTGATTTTTTTAGTTTGTTAAACAGTTAAGTTTATCATGATGTCATAAAGAAAGAATAACTATTCTAAATTCTTTCCGAGCTCCTTGACGATACATGGTTTGCAAACAGGGCAACACTTAGCGAATTACAACAGAGTACTTGTGTCAGTGTGGGCCAATGTAAGTTCAGTGTTGCTTTGGTTATTTTAAAAAGCAAGTTTTTAAAAATTTGACATCTAAAAAAGTCCGCCAAATATTTAGTTGTTTGAACAAAGAAAACCGTGAAAAAAGTTGAGAAACTTTCCCTGAATTTGCGTTGCATTACCACCGCATTTGCGCGGCATTTCAGCTGTAAAATTTTACATTTTAATTAAAAACATATGGAAAATTTTTTTCTCATAAACAAAAGATACGCCAATTTTTTTTCGAAAACACGCTGCTTCGCAATTGCACCGCAACTACATCAAAACAGATAGGTTTTCGTTGAATCTACGCGTTTTTCGGTTGCATTTCTTTAAAGTAGTAGTCTGCAGATCAATGATTTCACAATAGTAATTATAATAAAGGCAGTTTAAACGGTTTTGTACATGAAAGTGATATATTTATTCATTCTTTCATGGATCTTTAGGAAATAAAAATAAAATAAAATATAAAATAACTTGAAATCGCGGTGGCCAGACTGTCGACCAAAAGTGAAAAGTTAGTCACCAGCGGACCAAATCCAGTCTCATTGGCGACCCCACAGGTCGCAACGTCGAGCCCTGTGCCTGGTGTTTGGCAATGAAATGGTGAGAGGTTAGATTATCACACTTCTCCACAAGATCCTCAATAAACTCATCTATTTGCTTGCTGCAGTATTGCACAGTCAACCATGGGTCTCATCTTGAGCATGAGAATTACAAAGTGATTCAATATAAGACAGAAGTCCATCTGTCCCTGGGCAGGTTAGACATAGGTGTATCATGCACATCTTTGATTCTACAGAACAAACCATTTGTTCCATCAAATCGTGGTAGGTAGGACATTTATATTATTGTCTATAGGTAATGCACTCAGCATTAGTTTAACATTCTGATGGATTGTACAGACACATACAGAATGGATACTTCTGCATCCTATTGTAACGCAATGGGAAGGACGAAGAGCACAAAATTTCGAGAGTCCTATCTTGTCTTTAGGATGTTTGGCTTTATAAGTTTCATAAAGCTCATTTAAGTTCATTAAGAGGAGGCGTTTCTGCACATGCTATCGCTTGCCATCTGGTCCTTTGACAGATTTGAAATCTTTTTTCCTGGTAGCAAGCGTGAATGCTGTTCATCCTGATAAAAATTGATACACTCTTTCTTCAATTTCCTTTGATAATGGTCGACCAACTTTCAGTTTGGGGTCAGGTAAAATGCCAAATTCTTTTTTTAACTTACATGCTTCTTTTACTTTATATGTTGAAACTTTGAACTCTTCTACAACTTTTTGAATTGTCCAACTCTCGGGTGCTAGAGTTAAGAGTTGTACTTGTTTCTGTTTTGATGAAACTTGTATTTTTTTCCTTTAGAAGTTCTACAAGCCTGTCCAACAATAAATCACTTTATTAATATCATTATCAATAAATTAAACATCTCGTTTACATATTAAACCCACCACCCATCAAGCACTCCCTCCCATAATTACAATATATGTATATTTGTATAATAAAAAAATGATTATGTATAAAAAAATATCACTGCAAATCAGCAATTCCAAAGGTGAATCTGCCACTATTGTCAGAATCTTAATGGGCCAACAGTTCAACTCTGAACTTAAACATTTTATACACTGAAACTGTAATAAATCAATCAATAATTAAGTCCAGCTTACTCTCAAATGGTAATTTTAAACCTCCAAGCAATAACCTTACTTAGATATTTTCATCTAACTGCAGCAGAAAATTGAGCGTCATGAGTATTTGAATACAATAAACTAGTTAATCTATTCCAGAACTCATTATTCTGATTTAATCTCTGACAATGCAGTAAAAAGTGAGCTACCGTTTCAACATCATTTTTACACAAGGGGCATATCCTCAGGTTTCTTTCAATCCCAGCCCATGCCCCAGTATCAATGCAGAGACCGTATCCACCCATTAACAACCTTAATTGTAGACATTTTTTTCCCTTAAATCTGGGAAGTTGACTGTCCATATCATTGCAGTTACTGCATTGTTGAGGCTGTGTTTGTGCCTGAGATAGCTCTTGTGGCTCTACTTCTAACACTCTTGCCATTTTACTTGAAAAAGCAGTTTCAAACTCGGAATATTTTTGCATAAGAGGGCTTGTTTTGTTGGATTATTCTAGTTCCTGATTGTGGGGAAAGGCAGATTCATCTTCTGAAGAAACATTTTCTGCTCGATTGCTAAAGCCCATGTCTTCAGGGTCAGACTCAGTTTCAGCCTGCTGTTGAGATTCAACCTCTGTCTCTGACTGACTCTTTTCACATTTCCTTAGAGTTCTGAAGCAGTTGTAACAAAGTTTTTGACCTGGCTTTACAGAAACACCAGTAATCTTGCTCACATATGCAGCAGCATCTTCATCAAGGGTTTTTAAAGATGAGTGGACTTGCCTCTTGTGCTTGGCTGTTGGATCACAGCACGATTTCTGAAGAAATGCATACTTTTTGATGTACAGCTGCTCATGCTGTAAGCAGAGAGTGCCTTCATGAACTATCAGGCCTGTCCGAAGTTGCAGAAGCATTCTTGTTTTGTCATCCAGATGAGATAACCTTAAGAGGCCTTGTTCTCTATCACAACAAAAGACATACAGTAATTAACTTTAAGATTGTATTTATTTATTTTAAATTAATTATTACTGAATTTACTGTATAGAATAATTACATGCTGACTAGCAACTAAAATAAGAAGCAATTCATGACTCCTTCCATATCATAAAACACTCAATCTATAACTGAATTCAGCTTGTCATATCACTCAAATAAACTGTGCACCACAAAGTTATGATCATTAAATGGCTGTTGATACTGTTTATGACAAAATTATTTTTGATATCCTCTATATAAAATTATACCAGCAAACTGTTTAAAAAATAATTCCAATACATTTTGTAAATGGCAATAAAGGTTTTGTAAAATTTGCTTTACCATTAATATTACAGACATAATTTATTGCTAAACACATGTAAGCTTACCTACAAAATTCCTTCAAATGACACAATTTTCAGAGCCATATGAACAAGCATAAAGGCCTTTAGCCATGCTTATTTTAAACCTGAACAATTAATGTAGTTAAATACACAGATCAGAAAATATGAACAGTAATATATAATATAAACAGAAAACATAGTAAGCTTGAAGAAGTAAAATCTTTGATTCTTTACCCAACCAAACTGTGTAGTTGTATATTTTTGAGATCGACATTTGAGATTTCGTGTTTCTTCTGCATCGCTGCTTCCTTTGCAGTACATCTCGTAAATTTTCATATAATTGTAGGTGTACTTGACTGTTGCAAGATGGTATTCTATAACCATTGGTGATATTTCGACTCCCATTTCAGAGAAGATTTTCAAGCAAATTTCCAAAATTTTGTTGCATGTTTCAGAATTGATGCTTGACCTCGGAACACCAATGAGTTTTATGTTGTATTGATAGCTATACTTGGCGCTAATCTCCTTTAATCTTTACAACAGTTGATGGAAATCTTTCTGTAGAGAAGCTTTATTGACCTTCTTGACCCTCATGCAGTCATACTTGTCGCTGAGAAGCTCCAGACTGTGTTCTAATTCTTGAGATTCGGACAGCGAGGCCATTTTGGTTTCCAGAATTTGTTTTGTAATTCGGCAGTTTGAAGCTTTAATTCGTCATTTTTTGAGCTGTTTCTGTGCATTGTCGTTAGTAGTCATCTTAATTAATGTGTCTTAAAGTACAAAAGTTTTTGGTGAAAAAAAGTTGAAATTTGACAGGTAAATAAAGGCAAAGCTTTCTGTAGGGGTGTGCATAATTATAAAGAACACTTCCCATTTGGTTTTAGCATCACTAGCACTGCATAATGATTTTTATTTGGTTTCCTGGTCCCCTTTCATTTTTTGATGGTATCATCGTTTCATTAAAGATAACAGTATCCTTTGTTGAAAGCGCACTGTTACCTATTATGCAGGGGGTATCATCCAGTGATCAGCTGGAGTCATTGTTGCCAGGATGGGAAACATTATAAGTTACACAATACAATATAAAACAGTAAAAAAAAAGAAAAAAAATATTATTAGTAAAATAGTAATTTCAGATTATAAAACTGTATATATTATATGATTTGTATTGATTTTGTATTACATTACTAAACAGAAAGTTTGAAACAAAGCCAATTTACCTCTGTCAATAAAACTTGCTAATTTTGTGCAATATCAACAAACCCAACAATCGTATCTCTCTACTATTTATACAGGAGAGTGAATCATTGCTTTTATCTGTATATGAACCATACATCTAAAAATATACTTGTGCCACACTGTATGTTGTCATTGTCACATTCCAAGTACTTTGTTGCATTTGTAAAAACCACTTGACAATTTTTCCACTGCTCCCCCTTGCAAGCACAGCACCATTATCTCCATGTAAAGGTGAATCAAAACACAGTACCTCACCCTGAGAACTGAAAAGAAACAGCATAGCTTTTCCAACAGAAATTATCACTACACTAGCTGCAGTTTTAGCATTTGACAAGTTTGATATTAACTGGATGAACTCTTATTCAATATCTCTATCAAAAAGGTCATTTTTTGGTCCAAGGGAAGTCACACCTAGTTGCTCTGCACTCATTTCCACGGCTTCTTCAACAGTTACATTAATCTCTTCAAAATCAAACAACTCTTTATGAATGTTATTGCCCTCCTCCATTGCTTCATATAACAAATGGCACCAACTATGTGGCAGTTGTGAGTTCTCTGGAAAAAGCATATTTCTTTGTGCAACATTATGTGCACAGCTAAGGGTAATGAAGACACATGCATTACTGCCCGTCCTTTCATTCAAAGTAGACAGACAAAAGGTACTTGGGAATAACCACTCCATTAGGGTTGAATTAGTCTTAACTTCCGTAGAATTGCTGCATAAATTACATATAAATGTAATACTAGGTGGTGTATCAGAAGTTGGTTGTCTGTTAGCTCTGAGTTGACTAGATTTTGAAGAGGTGCTTGGATATTTATGGCTTTCCATTGTCTTCACTGGTTGAACTGAGCATGATGTAGAAGAATTTGTGGAGGTACTAGCCGGAACTGAATTATTGGCAGAGTTTCGCTGCCTTTCAAGGGTCTGCATAATTCGTTTTCTTTTCTGACTGTTTGTATTCCAGAAGCTTGTTATCTGGGATGATTTGATGGGCTTCTCACCTTGAGACTTCATTGCTTCAATGACTTCTTCTGGTCTTGATCTGATGTTAGTGGGGTACTGTCGGTTGAAGAATTTAATCATAGTCTGTTTCTGTAAATGAGTGAAAACAGTCCTCACACCAGATGTCTTCTTCAGTGCAAACCCTTGTGCTGGTCTGGGATATTTTGTGTAATAATCATCTGACAAGTAGAAGCAATGACACAGATTGTGGTACAAATTGGATGGAATTTACAGTATATGTTTCAGTTTCATTA
This sequence comes from Isaurus tuberculatus, assembly GCA_025447995.2. NCBI lineage: Eukaryota > Metazoa > Cnidaria > Anthozoa > Zoantharia > Zoanthidae > Isaurus > Isaurus tuberculatus. The sequence continues at coordinate 5,671 of JAOEHV020295121.1, read as the reverse complement.
CCATCCAGCACACTTCCTTCAGTGGTATCTGAAGCTGGAAATCCTTCAGGTTCTGATATTGATGATCCTGTCTGACCAGCAATCTTTCTTATTTTCTTTCATGACACTTTCCCAATACCTTTAAACTCACCAACATCGGGAAACTTTAAGCTTGCAAAGGTGGAGATACTGGCAACGATGCTGTTTTAATGAAAATCAGATCAGTTAATTTTAGGATATTTAATTTCTTAAAAAGTTGGCTAGAAAGAGAGTCAAAATTTGCAAAAGTCATGCACAGAGCTTTCTTTTGTAAGTTAATAATGGGAGTTAAAGAGGTGGGGTAAGTGTTACCCCAAATAATCAAGCCATAAATAAGAAAAGGGTAAACAAAAGCATAATAGAGAGAAGTGAGCACCTTTTGAGAAACAAAATGTCTCACTTTTGTTAATATGTCAATATTTCTAGAAATCTTTTTTGATGTTAAACTAATATGCCTTTTCCAATTCAGATGGGAATCAATATATATGCCAATATAGTTAACATTACTTAGATTCTTTTGTTAATTGACTACTGCTAATGGCAAGAGTTATATTAGAAGATACCTTTTTTGGGGGGTGGATGAAATAAAACATAATGATATTTTTTAACATTTTAGGGATAGTTTATTGGCAAATAACCAATCGGAAATAACCAAAAGTTCATCATTCATCTTTATTTCTAGATAAGACAGTGACTTGTTAGAGTAAAAAAAGGTATCAGCAAATAAATGAAATTTCAACAGTGTGGAAGAGAAAGTAATGTCATTAATATAAAGTAAAAACAACACTATTGCTAGTGTTGCTAGGTTACCATGTGCTTGTTGCAAAATTACCTGTGTACTGTTTGCAAGAAAGTCAACCAAATGAACACTACTTCAAATTCTGACTTTGTATACTCTCTTTTGGCAGGCAGTTAATTTATAAAATTACAGTAGAATCCTGATTTTTGGAACCACCAAGGGAATGAAAATTGGTTCATGAAATGACTAAGAAAGGAAGCAACTTGGGGTTTGAGTTATCATGAGTTCCAATCATCAAGATTCAACTATCGAGAGATCAAGATTCTTCCATATGAAATTCACATTCATGAGAGACAAGAATAATTATTTTCTGGAATGACAATTCCAATTAACAACAAAGACATAACTTTATGGTTACTGAGAGTTTGAACTTGCATCCACTAAAAATTTGACATCAAGCTGCACTTGAAGTTGCAGTTACTTATTATAACACCATCAGCACTGACTATCTGACAATTTCCATCATGCATTTTTGCAGATGCAAATTTGATAAAATGCGTGAAATAGTAAGACAACAACTTTTGCATAAGGTTTCTCCAAAACATGGGGTCAAATGGTATTCTTTGGACATAAAGGCCCTTACTAGTATAAACTATGAAATCACACCATCTTGCTCCAGTTGCTGCCATTTGTCCCTGTACTTGTGCATAATAGGGGTGGTCTTCTTTCAATTTACATTCAGTATCTGTTGTTTTCTCCACGAAAAACTTTTGATCAGAACAAGCATCCAAGGGTGTCACATGGTGTTTTGTGTACGGGCATTTTACTTCAGCAAGACAAAAATGATCCACGCACCCAAAGTCAATTACTCGTGCATCTGGAGTTGCTCCAATTATTGGAATGCCCTGAGAGACAACAAATCCACAGGGCAAAACCTTAACTGGTGTTCTCCTGCTGCTCATAAATTTTTCATATTCCACTAGAGCTACTGGCTCGTACTTTTTGCCATGGTCCAGGTATTTTGATGCCACTGGCTTGGGATTCAAAAGTGTATCGGCAAAGTTTTCATGACTTCTCTGACGTTTTGAAATGAGATGAAAGTTAGATGCAGTAAATCGGAAGGACCGTTCATCTCTCCATTTGGTACACTCTGCTTGTTTTCTTGTTTCCTTTTCGGTTGTATTTAGTTGATCTTCATCCACCCTTAGTGTATCAGTAAGCTGTAATTCCTGTTCTGACAGGTTTTCGGGAATTTCCATGGTTTCAATGTTCCTTAATGGGAAGCGTGGGAAATTTAAGCCTTCTTTATTTAGGGCTTGCAGTCTGGGGATGCAATCAATTGATGCAGTGGCTTTAAAGTTTGACTCAGTAACTGCAACTTGGTAGGACAAATACGATCCGACCCGACATCGGCCAAATTTGGTGTCCCCGAAGTCATTATCTTCTGTTTCCACACCTGCCATTTGCGATAGACCCATACAAGAGGCACTTTAAACCTGATCGTGATGTTCCATCATCATCTTTGATTTTGTTAACTTGTACTTCCATTACTGGCTGTGGGACAATGTTTGAACCCCCACCTTTCTTGTGCCATTGCTGCAATTGCGATGTGCAAGCCAAAGGCACATGTTCATCGTCCTCTTCACACAAATCTTTTGTGGTAGAACAGTTAAACAACGAGAACTTGCACAATTTAAACATTAAAGCCAGTACATGATTACAAAATCCCACCTTGCCTGCTACACAAGAACAACACACGCTCCTTACTTCGCCAGATAAGATGCACAGGGCAATCTGTAAATTATGTGGCTGGTCATGCTTTTTAAAGCTGTGACAGCACTTGGTTTTAACAAAAAAATACGTCTGATCGCTTGCACACTGAATATCCTCGAGATACTCGTCATCAACGAACCGTTTTGCCTTTATCAAGGCTGTTGGCACGGTGTGGTGTTCTTTATCGGCGATGGATTTTCCAGACTTCATAATATGGCGGTTCATTTCGAGTCCCGTAAACATGGGCATCTTTTCTAGCGAAGTACTCCAACCATCGACGGGAAATTGCACAGAAACACCATCGTCGCTCGTAATATTAACAGTGGAACTCGATTGCTCTTTTCTCCGATTGTAAATCTTATCCGGATCAGGATCAACAATGTTTTTGTCTGTACCAACTTCCCCAGACTACCTTTGGATTCTTCTAAAGCTAGATTTGAGAACAATTTTTCAAGCTGCCTAACGCAACAACAGCAAGCTTCCTTAGATGCATTAAGTGTTACTCAAGAGATGCCACTTGAAATCCAAGAAAGAACAATCAGTCAAAGTGCAAACAACTTGTGGCATATGCTACGAAGTAAACGATCACAGCCAGTAAATTTGGGATTGTTGCAAAACGATTAAGAGAGTTTGAAAACCTTGTGAAGCAGCTCACTCTATCTCGTTGTGTTGTGACTGCAGATATGAGGCGGGATATTGAACTAGAGCCAAGAGCTGCAATGATCTATGCTAATAGTGAAAAGAATGGTTATGTTAATCTCTTCCCATCAGGATTAATCATTCACCCCAAATGTCCATGGCTGGGTTGCAGTCCTGATCGGTTGGTTTATGACCTCCAAGCAGCCCAGAATAACTACAATTCTTTTGGATTGTCGGAAGTCAAAGTTGTGAAGGAGGGGGAGACTGACTTTGCTAATGTTAGATATCTTTCCAAAAATATGGTTAAAAATAAGTATATGTTAAAGAAAACTGACATATTATTATCAGTGCCAGCTAGCTTTGACTGGCCCAGAGTGGTGTGATTTTTTTAGCTACATGAGCGACACTCTTTGTGTTTGTGACAGGATAGTTTTTCAACAGTCAAAAAACAAGGTGGACAGTTTTTATTTTCAATATTTTTTGAAATAATTTTAGGAACATTTTATTAACTTTTATATTTTGCTAAAATAACTTTTTATTGATTGCAACTATTGTAAATATGGTTACATTTCTAAACCTATTAATTTTTATTTTTTATGAATATAGAACAAAAAATCAAATGGAAAAGATTTGAACATTGTTTTGAGAATTCATTACAGATTCACAGTGAAACCATTATTATTATACAAATTAAATACTGTAGTATAACAATAACTAATTGACAAATTTACAGTTTACTGGACTTTTGAGTAATTAGTTTTTTTCTACAATTCATTGTACTATTTCAGGGGACTGTAATTTGTAACCAGCTAGCCTTGTTACTATTGATTCTGACTTGAGTTAGCAATTAGAGGACCTTGGAAGTTGGTGAGTAGACATGCCACTGTGTACATTTGATTAACTGATCCCAAGCCATTTAGTGGCACATCAGAATCAAAAAAGTGGTATTCCTTTATTCTACGAATGGCCCTTTCAACATGAATACGAACACTTGCAATTGCTTTAGTTTTTTGTACATCCCTTGATACAAATTGAGTTTGACTCTGTAAGAAGGGGGGAATGTTAAGTGTTGCTTTCTTTTCTGATAATAGATCCTCTACATCGAAACCTTTATCAGCTATAACTGAATCTCCCTCCTCAATCAAATCTAAGACCCCACAGCACCTAGTGATTTCCTTATCTGATATAGCTCCAGTATATAGAGTGGAAACAAAGGAAACTGCTCCATGGGGAGTGATCCCAACCAAACCTTAAGGGTAGTATTGGTTTTATAAGAGGAATATAATTGAGACTGTAGTAATAGTGAGCTGGGGGTTTGAACAAAAATTTCTGTGCAATCTATAATAACTCGAGTTTTGGGGTAAAGGTTACGGAAACACTCAGGCATGTTGATATTAACTACCTCCCTTGAGGGCCAAATTACTTGACTTCCCAACATAAAATACAAATTATTGGCCCATGTGGCTATCTTTCTGCTAACAGTGGATATATGAATTTGAAATCTGTGAGCAAGTTCTTGCTCAAATAAACCTAGTCTTAGACGTACCAAGAACAGAAATAATTCATCTATAACTTGCATATTTCGGGACCGTGGGCGACTTTCCCTCTCTCCCGAAGCATAGCTGTAAGTCCTTCTCTCTGCAGTTGGTTTTATAATATCATAAAAAACTTTATTTGTTCATATGAGATAAATCCTGTGTAGTATCTGATTGCTTCATTATCAGTAAACCTTTCTAAACCAAACTTGTGTAGTGCAAGCTGTTCAGCAGCAGCCCTTTTAGCATTCTCAAGATCTCTTTGAGCCTGTGCCTTAGCATTCTCAAGATCTCTTTTAGCCTGTGGCTTGACTTCTTTTACTTCTTTCAGAGCAGAAGCTATTTCCTGTTTACTTTTTTCCAATTCTTGTGCTTTTTGACAAACCTCCAGTCTCAAAGCTTCCAATTCTTCCTGCATTGTTGGAGTAGCTTCACAATTTTCAGTACCAATTTCTTTCATGTCGCTCTCATCAGTTTGTGTTTCCCTGTAGCACAATAATAAAATATTACATTAATCCTAATTTTTCTGTTTTTGATCTCAAGAGCTTAATCTATTATACATAATCTCACTGGGAGATATTTGTATTATAAAGTTATTAACAAATATAAATGTGGCATAATAGATAATACATTTGAGTCACAAAAAGACAAGACAAGGCGGTAGTTCATTTATTTTTTTCAAAAAAAAAAATTGTATTTGGTTTATTTTGCTTTACATACTTTGTTATTGTTATATACTTATTGGATATACCATAATGTAAACATTGTAGTTTTAAAAGTGCCAAAATAATAATAATAATAATAATATTATTATTTTGAATCTTCCAATCACAGCTCAGAACCTCAGCTCAAGTATCAAACTTCTGAATGACACTATTTATGAATATTTGTCTACAAATTTTGGTAAAGTTTCACAAGTCATTGATATAAACCTGATAAATAATTACAAAGATAAGTCTAAACAGGA
>JAOEHV020295025.1:0-11827 GCA_025447995.2 Isaurus tuberculatus | reverse complement strand
CCCCCCCCCCCCCCCCCCCCCCCCCCCCCCCCCCCCCCCCCCCCCCCCCCCCCGACACCGAGCGCCGACGCCGCCCTCCCCCAGAAATTTTTGAAAATTTGAGTCTCTAAAATGGCCTTTTCCAGCATTTTGAGACAACTGATTTGGTACTCATTTAAGAATAATTTCTTGCTCGTAAACTTTGTTCAGATAAAGAGAGTTAAAATAAATAGAATACGTGGTGTTTTTGTAACAAAAAAATCCTGAAAGGGGGGGGGAACAGGCCCCCTAGGCCCCCCCCATGGATCCGCTACTGTAATCTTTCTCTTGACTGTCCTCCATGCCTCGTGCTTTTTCAAATGGCAGATAAGATTTTAATGAGCCAGCGAGCACTCCCAAAAGTAGCGAGCCAGCGATATATCTCAAGTCAGCGATATATTCCTAACAATGTAACGTTGAAAAAACGACAGAAACCGAGTGCATTTTATGACCGGTGCCAGCCTTCGGCTGGGCCCTGGTAATTAATAAGAAAAACAAACGCGAACAACTTGTTATAAATAATTGATGATTTTAGGAGCTGAATCTGTCACTAAAGCACAAAGCATTTTTTTTTAGAATTATCTCAAATCTTTCGGCCATCTGATGAACAGGAATCTTCTTCAAAGTCAACAATTGGAAGTTTCCCGGCGAAAGTTGTATTTATCACCGTCTTGTGTGCAATTCTTTTATTTATGTATGATGGTCTTCAGGTACGTCAAGCTTTTTTTAGTATTATATATTTGCATACTTTATCAAAAGAACCGAATTTTAAAAAAGAATATATATTTATGCTACAAACAAATTAAGAGCGACTTAAGAAAAAACTGAAGTTTTTTTTTACCCCTTTGTATTTTTAAGTAGTTTTGATTTCAGTTTTGAGTATTTTGCTAAAGAAGAGATTAATAGAGTTCAAACGTTTAAACGATTATGCCTTTTTAAATCAATGGCAGACCCATTTTACTGCATAAAATCTCAGTATTATGTTTGATTGCATTTTAAAACAAGAACACTTTTTGTATTAAGTATCTATGAGCTCTAGCTAGCGAAATCAACGAAAATAAAGGTGAAATTATTTTTAAAGCTTTTTAATCTAATCTAATTAGTCTTCAATCTCGTTTCCAGGGAGCGTATGGAGGGTACCTTTACACTTACGCTATAAAAAGTGATATCCATTTAGCGACCGGTAAAGCCGCGTTCCTTAATTCACTATTTTGGGTAAGCAAACTTTGTTTTCGCGTATATTGTGTTGAGTGATCTCCAGGGTTAGGGTAGTTCTGAGAAGGACTGTTGTATTCTAACCACTCTGCAGTGAACCGCATACAAATTATTTATAAACTATCAAGACAATATGTACAGTATGTACGTGGAGGGGTATCTTGTTTATTAGCCTGCGTCATTATAGCCCCCTCCCTAGATTTGTGGATGAATGGCGATGGCTAGAGATACCTTCGATGGTAATTCTTAGATTCTCTCTCCTTAATATACTCTAGTTTGAATTATACTTGCAAATACGCTAAACATACATTCTGCACGAGTTAACGAAACTGTTATGAAAACACTCTATTGCCCTCAGTCCGTATATAAAGATATTTGTTTATGGTTTGAACAAATTAAAGGAGTTAAAGTACATTGTGTTGGGTGATCGTCCTGGTTAAAATAGTCTTGTTGTCGGTGATGTTACTTTCAAATGGACCATGTCCGTTTTTGTTCTTCTAATTGCGTTCTGTTTTTTACTCTCATTTCAGACGTTGTTTGCGATTGGTCGATTCATTTCCATACCAATTGCAATGTTTGTGTCCCCCGACAAGATGTTAATTGCTAATCTGGTGAGTAAGTAACTACAAGCGTGTAGTTACAGTCTTCGTATCTATTAATTTGCAATACGATTATCATTCTTGCAAATTATATGTCATCATCATTATCATGGCAGCGTGGCTCAGTGGTTAGAGCTGGGGATTTGAATTCGGAAGACCCGGGTTTAAATCCCCGACTCGGACTACTGAATGAATTTGTCCTCGGTGATCCCAGGGGCAGATTCACCACGCTTTGTAAATAGCCAACTGGTTTGCCTCCTACCAATTGGGATTCTTAACCGGGAGAGGGGAAGGGGGGGAGGGATATGACACTGAAAAGCCCTGCAGGGGAGTTGTCATTAGGTATATATGAGTATATATAAGTATATATAATATTATCATTATTATCATCATAATCGTCTTCATTGTCGTCTTCATCATCATCACCACTATAGTCATCGTCATCGTTATCTTCGTCGTCATTGTCATCGTCATCGTTATCGTCGTCGTCGTTGTCACGAAGCCGAAGTTTCGAGAGTTAGCCTCACTTAAGAGCACAAGATTTAACGGATAACGCTCGAAACGTCTGCTTCTTTCACTACTTTTTGACGCTGCAGATGATTAAACATTGCAACCTTAATTTGATTATATCACCTGTGTTGGCGAATCGCCGATGCACTTAAACAAATAATAAAGTCGTTAAAAGCAGAATAGGGGAGCATAAACTGAAAATTGGTCTCTAAAGTTACGTACTAGGAATAGTTTTCACTACAGCTGCCCCTGCCTTTACTAACTGCATGTAATAAGATGTGATATCCCTTTAGAGTGATTTCATACTCAGCTTCTTCACGCCAAAAGCTTTCCCATCCGCTTCGATCTATAACCTCGTAGTAAACTTCAAAAATTACCCGACAAATCAAGTTCTGTACCAAACAATTCAATCTGATACTGATTTATTATCGTTATGCTTAAATGAGTAACTGTAAAGCAAGAAAAAAACTATTTCACCCGCTCCGATCTTTAGCTTCGTGGTAAGCTTCAAAAATTACCCGATACCAACTTGCGGCCTTGGTGACAGCTCAAAAATTACCCGATACGACTATGCGCGTCTAGTGTCTTGAAATCGGGATCATTTCGCCTACTATACTGTTAGTGCATGTTATTTTTTTTTCAGTTCAAATCCATATATAAATACGCCCGGGGGTTACTAGGTTGCCTCCTCGGGTTTTGGCCTCTGGGTCAAAACCGTGCGGGGGCAATTATTTATCAAGAGCTAAAACAAATTATTGTTTTCCAGTCTGGTTGTTTTGTGGCTATGTCTGTCATGCTGTACCTTCACGATGTTCCTTTGTCCTTGTGGATTGGAACCTGTGTTTTTGGTGCTTTTATGAGTAGCGTGTTTCCATCAACGCTCTCATTTGCCGAGAACTATGTCGACGTTACAGGTATTCATCAGTTTGAGGTTTTGATGAAATAAAAATGATAATAATTCTATTAGTAAAATAATAACTTGCAATTCCGTTTAATAAGGGAAATGAAAAACTCAGCAATCATGATATACTACACTTTTCGATATTAGGTTTTTTATAAACCGCCGCCTGGTTAGCCTAGTTGGTAAGGTGCCAGTCTATTGAGTGGGAGGCTCGGGTTCGATTCCCGGCTGGACCAACACTTAGGGTCTTAAAATAATTAAGGAGGTGCTCCCTTTGTTCTAACATCTGCGGATAAGGACATTAAACGGTAGGTCCAGTCTCACGACAGTCTATCGGGGGACTTAAAAGAACCCACACACTTATCGAAAAGAGCAGGGTAGTGATCCCGGTGTTGTGGTCTGTCTCTTCATTCACTGAGGGCATTTCTTGGTTATTATAATGTATGTGAGCCGCCTTAGCGGATTTTCTAAGACCCTCAACTGTTTGTGCCTTGTATTTCATTGTAAAGCGCTTAGAGATTATACATAAGCTCTATATAAATATGTATTATATTTTATAATTTTGTTTATAAGAAAAGATAAATAACTCCCAGTTCAACTACGAATATGTAATAAGTTGGACTGATGATGACTGTTAACTTGCCAAACCAAGACTGCAAGAAAAAGTATCGTTATCTTCTTTAAGTGTTTTATTATTCTTTTTTTAGTTTATTGCCAAGACTCTGCTTTCCAGATCATTTGAGTTAGAGTTGAGATAAAATTTTGAACTTAATTTCCTAGGTACGATTACAAGTATTTTAATCGTCAGTTCTGCCAGTGGGGAAATGTTGATACCAGTGCTGGTTGGAAAGGTTAGTTTGTTTGCCATATTATAGCAGTAGCCTGCATACCAAGCTCAAAAGGTAGAAAGAGGGAGGAAGGATGGATACATGATTTAACGATTATTTATGGACGGAAGCCTTAATATATTCCTACTGTTAGCATCCGAAAATCTTCTGTGGTTTGAAGAGTACTCCAAACTATCTGTTTCAGACATTTTCCAAAAAAAAATATAGCAATAACATCCAGTTACACGCATACGTTTTACTGTATATAAAACCAAAGCGCACTTATTCTGGCGAATAAACCGTGTGACATCACTAATGTAGTCAACCTCTGCGTTTTGCAGGCTCAGTTTTTCAGAATTTAGAGCAGTTCTCGAGGGTTCCGGACTGTTTTTGGCCTTCACTAGTGCTCTAGGAAGGTTGAATAAGTGATTTATATAGAAAAAACACAGCAAGTTTTCACGTCAGTAGCACTTTAATTTACAGCTTATATTTTTATCGTACTGCTGTCAGTTTCTCAAAAGTTTCTAATTCTTAGTGTTCCTTTTTAGGAATTCGACATCCATGGCTCGATGTCGTTTTTATTTGTGGGCCTTACAGTCTGTATTTTAGCTCTGCTGACATTAACTGCATTGAGAATAGTCGCAAGAGCACCTCTTAAATTGACAGGTACGTTATTCTCAAATGTATACTGCGAGCCTACAGTTCTCTTGGTCAGCGGTCACTTAAAGGCCTACCGTAACACTCGCCATTGAGTTTCCGGTTTATCCATCGACTTGTTTTGTGGGAAAAAAGAGAAATCGCTCCCAGTTCACACATGTACCAGTCAAACGAAAATTTAATCCTCTCTCTTGAGCCAAAGATTGAACAAAAACTTTGCCCTTGGAGGTGTAAGTCAAATAACTTTTTTGTAGTTTTATAATTGTATTCAACATTTATTTTCAAAAATACACGACAATGTTTCGGCTCAAACGAAACGCCATTCTCAAGTCAAATGCTAAAATAACTGCATAGGAACTATGTATGATAAAAAGTGCTATGTTAAAATAAATAGTGATTATTTTACACATTATATCTAGCAGTGAATTTTAGTGTAAAAATATTTCCTAAATCCCTTTTAATATTCAAAATTTAACCCGGCCAATTAATCGAAATTTAACTACACATTACGAATTAGGCATGGAGCCATTTATTTGGTAATTAGCGCCTTGTTCAACATTCAATTCTTACGCAATATATAAAACCTAATCCAACAGTAACAGTCAATCGTCAATTAACATCAAAAACCTAAACTACATTTGGCTTCTTATTCAACCCTTCTTCAAATGAGGAAAATTCAGCAACTTTAATTCTTTTTTCAAATTTCCTTTTTATAAGATTTATGATACGATGATATTCCAAAGATACTATTTTCCAGTTTCAGAACTGTTTTACTGGATTGTTGGGTTTCTCTGTCAGTGTAGTTCGTCTGGTGCCAACTGCTTTAAATCCCAAAGCTGCAAATACACAGAAATGATTCCATGCGAGTCAGAATCACTTAATATGGGGTCACCAGTCCATACTCCAACACAAGCAAATGTCGAGACCGGGGAAATACATGGATGAAATCTGAAACTGGGTCAGAGTAATTACGAGGGAACTTAAGGATTTTTTTTTTGCTTTAGGAAATTTTCAGGGGAAACATTTTTATATTAACTACAAAAAATAAATAAGTAAAAATATATAGAGATTAATATTGTTTGGTAAGGTCTTTGTTAATATTGTTTTAATGATATCTAGGGATGTTCCTAATAACTTTATAGTCTAAATTTTCTCATTTTTTCCGGGGTTCAGAAAGAAAACTTCATATGAAGAGCACCAGACCAGTCTTGCTGAAGCTTTTGCGTTTATTATAAGCAATTTAAGTAGCATCTCAACTGCATTTTATAATTAACCTTGCACAACATTATATAACACATACAATAGAGTTTTTAACAACTTTCTAATTTCCGCTTTACTTTAATTTATTTCAAACTGTTTAAAGAAATAGCTACAATAAAAAAATAACACCAATTATTTAAGCTTTATATCACCAAGGTCATATATCTCATGAGTGACTCAATCAGCATTGATCGATGGAAGGGATGCCATCTATATCTCTCATCATATGTCATGTCTTTTAATCTCCCCCCCCCCCTCCCTCCTATTCCTTTTGTCAAATTTCATAATCTAGTTAGCATTTGTTAGTTCTCGAACGAAATATTAGCGGGGATGATCGTCGGAAATTTTCAGAAATACCCCTAAAAGGTACGGGAGTTTTACGAAGGTGGGCTTAGCAACATTAGATTTTTACCCCTAAAAGATACCAGCTAAAAATGAACAAATTTAAAATTTTTAGCATTTTTAATAGTTCTAGAGACGTCAACTTCAAATACCTTCTGTTATTATTATGTAATATGTTATTATCTTAACAAGATACCCTAAGAGATACCAGCTTAGTCTATGGTGGTCCAAAAAAACCTTTTTATACACCCTAAAAGAAACCAGATCCCTGATTTTGACCCCTAATAGATACAATGATCATCCCCGCTCGAATTTTTGACGTTCGTCAATAGTTGTCGTAGTACGCAGAGTAATATTTGTTCAATTTTGACCAAACACGATGATCTGCGATTATCAAGTAGTAACTGTACAAGCGCCTCATTTGTTCGTTGTACCATTGCCAAATGTTGGGTGAAATTCTATCAACATATACCTAAAGATGTTTTAGGTAAAATACCTTCGGAAGGGAAGCCAGTCCTATGTTTGGAGCAACATCTTTGACACTGTAGATTTCTGTTTAGAAAACAAAAAGATTCCTTTGTTAGCTCCAAGCCCGTACGCAAGGTGGGGAGGGGGGGGGGGGGGAAATGATCTTATTATTACTTTTCCAAAACTTTTTAAGGAGAAAAAAATGTATCCAAGGGTTGGGGGGAGGAGTCTTCCCATAAAATTTTGTTCGCACCCCCCCCCCCCAGCAATATTCCTGCGTACGGGCCTGAGCTCTTTAAAGATAAACCACTGCTTTTTACTTCAGTAACTTACGAGACTTAAATTAGGACATGGAAAATATGTGAGTTTCAATTGAAAGAACTAACGCACCGTCCTACTTCTAGAGTCACGACTTTGGGGCAAACACAGGTGATCTGGCTGGTTTGTTATCCTTCCCAGAAGGCTAATCGAAAGTTTTTCGCATTGTTTTTGTATGTTAAAGTTTGAGTTGCACCAGTCTAGCGGTTTTCATGAGATAAGTAATACGTTTTCCAAGCCAACTAATTAGTTTATCATTTGTCCACATCAAGGAGTACAAACTTACAGTGTTAGTGATTTACATCTTAACTACGACAATCCCAGTTAAAAGTTACCCTAATCAGTGTGATAGCAGAGTGACAAGGGGGGCGGGGGTCTTTTTAATAGTGTGACGTCTTTTTTGTCGGGGTTATTTGAAATGTGTGACACAGTGTGACAGGCCAGGGGGTGCGGAGGTCCTAAAAATGTGCCCAAAAAGTGTGACGTCCTTTATGAACAGCCCCGATGCTGAAGTTGCGAGCGTTAGCCCTTTGTGTTGCTTTGAAGAAAACAATTTGTGTAAATAATTGACGTGATTTCAAAGTTGGGCGAGGTTACACTGTGGTTTTGTATACATGAAGTAATAGCGTTAATGCTCCAATAAGCTCCCCCCCCCCCTTCGCTATAATAACCCCCTCTCCCCCACTCTAACCTTAACGTTATTTATTTTTAGTTGTAAATATCTGAAGTCTATGCTTGCTTATTGGCTACCTTGTACCTCATGTTACAAGTTCTAAACCAATATCGTACTTGGCCGTTAAGTGAGACATAAAGTAAGAATGCCTTTTATATACACCTCTCACACCCCATCCACTTACCCCCATTTCCCCCAGGGCCTATCACTAATTATAATTGTACTGCGGTTTTAGCTCTTCTCTTTAATAGCCCCACCCCCTCTCCCATCCTGCCCCGTCTGAAAATTATAAAATCTAAACTCCCCTGTGAGTTTACCAATAATTAACAGAGTCAAAAAGATATAGAGTCACCACTGGACTATTTTTAACCTACCGTTTTTAAGGAGCGGCAAATAATGGTAGACTGCATCATCAGTCATACCGGAACTTAAAATTTCTTTTCCCTCCAAAAATAATTTAACTGAAAAGTCCACCACAAATACATCCACCTCTGCGAAACATGAAACATGCATAATTATTTTTGTAAGCGAGATTTTACAGGTTTCATTACGTATAGCTCCCGTTGTTATGGGTTGGCGTTAACGTTTAGGGGATTCAGGTTGGCCTAGTGTTTATCATTCACGCTTCCCACCACTACGGAGACGAGTTCGAATCCATGCGTTCGCACGTGGGCTGAGATTTCTCAATCTCAATCTCACTCCGAGGATTTTTCTTCTCGATCTCCTGTTTTTTTCCCCTCCATTAAATCAACTTTCACGCCAAAATCTGTACCGTCGACCGCTTCACTTTTAGCCTCTGGCTAAGGAGATTCGGCAACCACTCCCTGCGCCTAAAAGCGTTCAATGAAGTATTTATTACTCGGGCTACGCGCAGCGGCCCAACTTTAGTTTTTTTACCTTTTTGACAATCAATCTACAGTGAAACCCCGTTAATACGACTACCTTCGGGCCATGGAAATTTGGTCGTATTAACGGGGTGGTCGTATTAACAGGTTTTTAAATAAGGGAACGTGGGCTTTTTTTTTTGTTCGGGGTGGTCGTATTAACGGGGTGTTCGTATGGCGGGGTTCCACTGTATCTGTCACATCGCATTTAGTCAATTACTTAGTGTAAGACCTCGCGAATTTTCCCGAAAAATGCACAGGAAGCCCAAACGTCATTTAATAATATTTATAATTACAGTCATGCTCTGATGATACATATGCAATAGGAACATATCTCTCAAATTTGGTGTTTTAACCCTCCCATTATTTATTCTATTAGCCTTGTATTGTAGCCCGACTACACGCTCTTAGAGCGTCTAGTTTAAATATTATTTGATTATTGTTTACGGTCATGACAAGGACTGAACCGATATTGCCCGCGTATAAACCTTGGTTAAGAACAAATTTAAATCGTAGCAAATTGAGGTGTAATTTGAAGCTATCATCACAATCAAAACAAACAACTAGAGTAAAAGTAGGCTATTCACAACGCTACTGACCATTATCCCAATATCAAATTAGAGAAGCGAGGAACGCACTTGTTTATCTTATACGAACCTGCTGCTTTCCCTGTTGAATAACAAGTTATAAACACTTGTATAGTGCAGTTTACACCTTGCTCCCGAAGCTACACAACCACTGCAAAGGATGCTTTAAATTACAATCGACTCAAAGGATTATAAAAAAGGGATTTGCTGGCTTACCTGCTTTAAATTTAAACCAAATGCTGAATATTGGAGGCCTGTAGCTCGTCTGCTTCAATGTGAAGTTCAATATCTTAAATTTCTCATCTGCATACAGAAAGATGGAGTCAGCGAGGCCAGCGGGTTTATATTCTTCTGAAAAATTCCATCTTTTGATCTGTGCTTTGCTCAGATTTTCGTTACGCTTTGGCTATATACCAGGCAGTCGGGAACGAGACTCAAAATGCTTTACATCCGGCAGCCGGGAACAATAATCAAAACGCTATATACCCGGTAGCCAAGACTAATACTCAAAATGCTATAACCGGGCAGCCAGGAACGAAACTCAAGATGTTATATACGGGGCAGCCGGGAACGAGACTCAAGATGTTATATACGGGGCAGCCAGGAACGAAACTCAAGATGTTATGTACGGGGCACCCGGGAACGAGACTCAAGATGTTATATACGGGGCAGCCGGGAACGAGACTCAAGATGTTATATACGGGGCAGCCGGGAACGAAACTCAAGATGTTATATACGGGGCAGCCGGGAACGAAACTCAAGATGTTATATACGGGGCATCCGGGAACGAAACTCAAGATGTTATATACCGGGCAGCCGGGAACGAGACCCAAAATGCTATGTACCGGGTAACCAGAAAGAAGACTTAAGATGCTATATACCGGGCAACCGGGAACGAAACCCAAAATACTATATACTCTGTATTCCCCGGTCACGATTACAATTACATCCAAACATGGAACCTTTATCGGAAATTATAGGAAATTTATAAGCAAAATCGACTGTCGGGTACTGATATACAGCGTTTTGAATATCGTTCTCAACTGTCGTATACATATACATACAATTCGAAATTCGAGTTCGTAACATGAACATGGAGACACAACCGTGTCTTTTTTTTTAAATGTTAACTCTTGAATACTCATTATACACCTGCAAGCAAACAACAAATAGAATCGTAAAATATTACCACAATTTTTAACCGTTATGTCCTTGAGGGTTGAACCAATATCCATCTTTGATATGACGAAAGTCGACTTGTCAGCTTTATAGGCAGGTAGACATTCACCAAGTGAAGCCAGTAGAGGTCCAGTAATGAAGAAAATACGTACAAGTTGTGTTACAGTAACCATCTTCTAAACTATAAAATATACAATTGAGTCTTAAATTCCTTTGAAAACCGTGCCACTTTCACCTGTTTTTTTCTGTTTAGTCTTAGAATTTTTAAAAATTGATTAAGGGATTGTAACACAGGTATTCCCAGTCGAGCTTTCATGTATTCATAATTGCTTTGAAGTGGTTAAAGGAGAACTGAACGCTAAAATTGAATTTTTATCGTTTGAATATTTAGGCATAATAGAACAACTATATGAAATTTTTTTCAATTGTTAGCCGAGCAGTTCAGTAAAAACTAATATTTTGTAACTAATCGACAAGATTTGCTCGGTGGCTCAATATTTGATGTCAGCGGTTGTATACGACGTAGGTTACGATATTCAAAGCTTTTAAAATGTGATTGCAAGACAATAAAAAAGCGGAGTGGTTCAACCATACCAGTACGAAGCAACATATGCACAGGGGGAACATCCCGACTTTTTGATTGTCCTGCAGCCACATTCTAAAAGCTCTGAACATTGTAACCAACGTCATATAAAACCGCTGACATCAAATATTGAGCCACCGAGCAAATCTTGTCGATTAGTTACAAAATATTAGTTTTTTCTGAACTGCTCGGCTAACACCTTAAAAAAAACTTTATATAGTTGTTATATTATGCCTAAATATTCAAACGATAAAAAGTCAATTTTAGCGTTCAGTTCTCCTTTAATGTATGTTTTTATTATTTGTATTTTTAATGAGTATAATTAGTTTGTTTAATTTGCTTAAAAAGCATTTTTCTTACATATTGTTTTACTTCCATTGGATAAGCACCTCCTCATCTGACATACAAGCAAAGAACAAACTCCAGTTTTAACCTTACATACAACATACATGCCATCTATATTATCATCATGATGCTATTGTTTAGCCTTATTGTGAACGCTGAATAAGGAACGTGTCTGCCAAAACATGTTTGAAATTTAGGTTTTTTAAATTCAATACGACAAAAGTAGATCGGTTTTTTGGTGGGTTGAGGGGTGAAAATTATTTTCAAGGGTGGCTTTTATATTCCTTTCACGTCATTTGAGTGTCTAGATCTAGATCTTATTTTAACAAGGGTGCCCTGTAATTGAATCTTGAAATATGGTACATATATACTATGGCGTATTTTGTATCACCCAACTAGTGGACTATTGCAAATCCTGCATTTTGATTGGCTACGCTACTAGTGGTCTATTAGTAATAGTC
>JAOEHV020294931.1:0-11827 GCA_025447995.2 Isaurus tuberculatus | reverse complement strand
GTGGAGCATGGAGTCGCACAGTCAAAACAAAGAAAACATAGACGAGTTTCGTAAATTTATTCGTCAACAAAAACCGACAAATCAAGAATTGAAAACGGCAGTCATTTGGAATAAACTGTTTTGATTCAAAGCTAGATGTCAGTTTTAAACTTGGATTTTGAAAATTCAGCCATTTTCATGGTTTTTAACGTTTCTTAAAGTATTTAAAAGAAGTCATTTCGTCCGAAGAGTATAAACTTTGCTTCGTGGAAGTATGTGTGGCTTCTGATTCCATTTTGACGTTTACTCATCAAACTTGTAAACCAATTAAATCAGGTTATTTTTAATTTGTCCAATCAAGAACGAGCACGCTCCATCAATGATCAGTTGGTTTTCTTTCCCAACGCTCGAAAATAAACAAGTCATTTTCAGTCGTAAAGTAAAATTCTTTGGCAATTAATATAATAAATCCTTTATTGAACAAGCTTGTTCGGTCAAGATGGCTGGATATTGGCCTCGTTTTTTTTTTTTTTTTTTTTTACATTTTCATGAACCTCGACTTCGTCTCAGTCCATAAAAACGCAAAAAAAGAACTTGGCCAATATCCAGCCATCTTGACCTCACGCTTGTTCAATAACGCATACTGCGATGTCTTAGAATTGTCCTATTTTAACGTAGCTTACTGCAAGAATTCTCTAAGAGTTATTTACGAAAACAAACTCATAGTCCTTAATATAGGCGAATTTAGCCAAAGAAACTGGAAACTTGAAACGTTTGGTAAAAAGAGTGTACACAATAATTCACTTTTACATGCATATAAATTTGAAAGGATAAATATAGAGTTTAGGAGTTGCTCTAAATATTTATTCAGCGAATAGGGAAACAGGAGTTCTCATTACTCGCTGGATTATCCGAGCTTTTGAAGTTAATACAATAGGGCAGAGTTGCTGGGCATCTGACATCACCATTGATATTACATCCGATTTGCAAATAATTATTCGTTCTCTGCACATCTTGTTTAGGTCAGAATAAGAGCAAAAATCGAGCTTAAATCAAAATTTCTTAATTTGCATACGTAAATTTCCCTCATTAAACACCAGCTAAGTATACCCTTGAAAATGATGACCCCATAGCCAGATATGTATCCTTTAAGTATTTATCGAGGTTTTATCGGACTTAAGCAAACCGCACACTAGTCGTAAACAGCGCGGCGCTAAATCCGCCGCGAATAATTCACCGGGTGTGCGGAGTTTATTTTCAAGCGCACTTGTAGCTGCGGCAACAGCGCTCAATATTAAACATGTTTGATATTTTTTTTCGCCGCGCACTTTTCGTACGAAGTTTTTGCCTAGTTTTTGCGGACGCTGAAGAAACTTAGCGCTGCCGCTAATTACCTCTTCTCGTGACTACGCATGCGTAACTGAACAAAGAATTGAAAATGGCGGCGTCCATGGCTAATTTTTTGTCGAAAACAGCTCCCAGTGTGCGGGGAACAACCTCATGAGCTAAATACGCTTAAATTCTTCGCGACGGTATTAGCGTTGCGCTGTTTTCGCCTAGTGTGCGGCTTGCTTTAGTAGTCTCTTCGCGGTACAGGTGACGCGTTTAGATAAGCTATGTGGTGTAAGCTTATAATGGAACAAAAATCCGCTCATCTTGGTATCAGAACCCTTAAGAATGCCTCCACGAGTTTCTACAACTCTTAGACAAAGTACGGATTTAAGGGTATATTCTTCAAAAATTGTTCTTAGGTCTAATTGCATGATTAATAGACCTCCCTGTATCTTTCAGGTGATGTGCTTTTTTTTTGGAAAGATATATAATATAATTTTTCTCTAAACCGGTTTTTTTATCTTTCTACAGGTGTCCATTTTGGTGAATTCAGTCTGCCAGGAAGTGATTAGCTTTGATCTTGTAATTGCTTAATATTAATCAACATGTGACAATTGGTCATTGGTCAGTTGGTCTGTCAGGAATACCTGGAACATATTTTTGAACCTAGATTGTCAACAAGTTCTAAGCTTTAGTGCAGCTAATATTCATGCTATGTAAATTTTTGCTAATCTTCATCCTTTTCCGAGCCTAGTAGCCCATGGTGCCGGCGCTTATCTCCGGTTTCCGTAGTGTTAAGCGGATGAGAGTCATTGACTCCCCCTGGATGGGCACTAATCCATGACAGGTTAGCTCCCAGCCGAAGCTGGTACTCATTTACCGATCTCGTAAGGATGGAAAGCTGAGTATGCTTTGGCGGAAAAGAAAATCACACTTGTAAATGTTCAATTTTTGGTAGACCTGGGACCTTGTGGTTGGAAGGCATAGATCTCACCATCTGCGCCAATTGTTTTTGCTAATACTTGTTATGAATTCATTTTTGTACCAAAAATACTTGCATAATTACATCGTATAATAAATATATTTTATAGCATAGAGGGCAAAATTAGTCGGTGCTGATTGGCTCATGAGGAGGGCGTTTTTCTTTAATTGAGGGCAAAATAATTTGGCGCTGATTGGTCGCTGGTTTGCGAAATATGTTGTCTTGGCAACAATGGCTTCGCGGTTTGCCGATGTTGATGAAAACAGAATTATAGATTTAATGTTTTCTAGTGAAAACGAAAATACTAGAATAAATAAAAATTATTGGATATACGTGTTTTAGAAGTAGGCAGCAGCAAGGAAAGTCGAACAACGCCTTGAAGAGTACACGAAAGCGAAAGCGAAGAATTTTGCCCTCGATGTCATAAACATGTAATCGCATGGTTCCTCGTAAAATTAAGGATTAATTTCACTTGTGTTTTCAATTTTTCCCAAATTACCCTTGTCGCTCTGCGGAATCTTCTGCTCAACGGAATCTGCCATTCGTCATCACCTTGTTTTAAGATGGAAAAAAAGTGAAGGTTTAGTTGAAAACAGATGTAGTAATTCATTTGGCTATTGCTTTGAACATCAGAGACTTTCATATCCTGCCGGTAGTTCCCAAAATGTATTTATTTAGTTTAACGTAGATTCACATAAGTTTAATAAATTACTAATCAACTTTTACGACTTTGCAGTGAACTCAAATACAGAAGTGTTATAAATAAATCCATTAAGGAGTAATAAATGATGACTGGTATATCCTGAGGTTGATATTATATGTCTTATAATGTACTCAACAAAATTACTTGATTCTGATTGGTCGAAAGCAGTACAATTTATTCCCAAATGGTACTCCGCGGGAGTACCTATTACGTTCCCATGGCTACGGCGCTTAAGCGCAGTTGTGAGCGGCAAATTTGAACGTCAACAAAAAAAATAGCCGACAGTCGCTTCGCATTTTTCAGTGAAATCGTGCTCCAAAACTAATGGAGACCTTAAGCAAGGACGATGACGACGGCTACGAGAACGTGGTCAAAAAATATCATTCCCCGTTATTGTAATAATATCGCGATTATTCGAAGTCGTTCGGCATAGAAAGTGTGTATCAGCATTGCGCGAATGAAATTAGTATGAACGGTGTGGTTGTTTGTAGAGAAAATTGAAAATTCATTGTCTGGTGCTCGACCCTTAGCAATTGGTTACAGTAATCGTGTATACTTTTTACGTTTATTCAAACTACTCCACTCGTTCGACGAATTTTTTCCGGGTCTATTTTCTCAAATTTTCATCTCCTCCTTTGGCGCTTATCGTTGATTGGTGCACCCCTCTTTATACAGAACTATTTTTCCGCACACTTTATCACTGTACCATTTCATTAAAATGGTCCTGTCCTATTTTCATTCTGCAGTTAAATGCAGTTCCGCCAAAACAGAAAGAAAACAAAATCTCATAACTTTGCATAAAAATTAATTTTATTCAGAGTAATGAGCAATTGGACGCTGACACTTGTCAATACTTGGGTTATTAGAGCATACAAATGGTTTCTCTTGACGCCATTTTGGCCAACGAGTCTAATTATTAACAGAGTGCTACAACAAAATAAAGAGATAGTTTTGCTTTTACGTACCCAAAATTCAAAAAAGAAAGTTTGACAGCTGGTATTTTCGATAAATGGATCAGATATCAATCTTTTACTCTTCATTGAAGATCAAATAGGCCCCATGCAGCTAGAAGTCACATGGTACAAAATGCGTCAACTAGAGGGCAAAAGAATGTGACGGGCTCTAAGACAAAACAAAATCAACTGAAAGAGTGATTCTTCTTTGTTTTGCATTTCCCAATGGATTTGTAATATGATTTTGCGTTTCAGTTTGGCGTGTTTTATACCACGTGACCTCTAGCTGCTTGGGTTTCGTTTTAAAAAAAACAGCTGGAACCGAGTTTATTCAATAATGCGAAGCTTACAAAAAGGTCGTCAACAAAGCAAGGGAAGTTGCTAGGTTGGGTAAAGGAACTCTTGATTTGCAGACTTACTTGCTAGTTCTTTTTGTAGTACATTGAACAAGACCAGTTTCTGAGATAAAGAAGAAAGGAATAAATTTTACTCTGAACTTTGACAACCTAAACATAACAAGGTAAGTAAATTGCTAGTCTTGCTTGCGAAACAAAATTTCGCAGTGCAGATTGAATTTTCCTTCTTTAGTTCCACACGTTTTTGCTCTGCACGAAAAAAGGTTAATTCATTGACTAAAAAAAGGACGAGTTCGTGAACTTGAATTAAACAGAGATCGAAAACACCAACATTCAACAAGAATGCTCATGAAACAGATATTTAAATTTGTCTTATCATTCTGTTCATATAGAGCACGAAAAGTTTCCCTTGATAGTAGAATTAAATGGCGGGGAAGTTAGATAATTTTTAATTTTTTGGTTTAGTCGGGAGCAGAAACAACCTATTTTACAGTGCGATAGAAATTAAAAGTATTAAATATTCCCGTGGTACGTAATTAATTAATTACGTGGTTGTTTGTTTAACCGAGTGGAAAGGTTTTTCGCTTCAGATACACATTTCGCAACAGGAAAAGAAACTTACAACACAGAAAGAATGCCTGAGAGCAGATAAATGAAATAAAATTTTCTTCAATAACTTTCCGTAGCCAATTATTACAGAAGGAAGGTATAACTATTAAACTTCGTATTTCAGTTGAGCCTTGTATGTGACCCGGTCACTTTTACATATTCAGTAATTCACCATACTTTTTATTTAAAATATCGTTCTTCATCTTTTTAGATAAAACACTCGTTTAATTTACAGCATTACTAGGGAACAGTAACAAGAAGAGAAAAAAACAGATGAAATATGTAGCATTCTCGTAGTTGAATGTTCTATTAAAAAGTGATCCAATGTCATGCCAGGTCATGTCTAAAATAACCATTGTTGAAGCAAGCGCTAAAAGGAAGGGGGGAGGAGGGGGGGGTCTGTTGACAAGAAAAAAAAAGGCAAGGAATAGGAGGACTGGAGAGGACGGAGGTAGGAAGCTTGATTCCCTCCTTCCTAATCTCCCTCTTTTTTTTCTCTTTTCTACCCGCCGTCCTTTTGGCACTTGCTTTGCAGGTAACCTGCGAACAGGCTCACCTGTAGCATTGGGGAGCGAGCCGCGAGGGGAATGTGCTCGCTCCCCAACGCTACAGGAGAGCCAGGCTTTCGTTCATTTGTTTTATTTCATATCCTGAAGCAATTCATTCATCTTTTTAAACAAGTTTCTTTATGTTTAGTGAAAATGGCAAAGCAAAACGGACAAGTTCCAGAATATAACCCAACAGGATCCATTAAAACACAACTCGGCTTAGAGGACGGTAAGTACATATATTTTTTTAACGATTAAGTTGATTTTCAGGCTTACAAATTTAGAAACAGGAGAATGCCATAGCTGCCTCCTGTCTCCATAAATTTTCATTTTTACGCGGGCTACCCGTAGAGGGCCTGAGTCTAGGTTTACCTTTGCGTCTATCTATCTATCATATTGTTGGGGGCGGAGGGTGGGAGGGGGTAGGTTGAGGGAGCTTGGGGTGCCCTCGCAGACCAAAAAGGTCTGCTGGAGGGTTCTCAATTAAAATAAAGATTAACAAAAAAGGCTTTTAGAAACTATTTTATTCCTCAGAAACGTTTTCAGTAGTTGCTTGAAATCTTCTACCGCGAGGTCTACAGTATGGTGTCGGTTTTCTATCAACTATTTAACCATTATTTTTTTTATCAGACTACTGATCTGAGGGCAGTCGGTAGCCCGAGTAATTGCACCACTGTTCGTCCAGTTTGTGTAGAAACAACGTGCAACTGGCAGAATGAGAAGGAAAGCAAATGAAAAGAATTAAAATAGATATGCATTGAATGATAAACCAACTGCTGATGATGTTTCTACTTTATTCCTTGACGGATCGAAACTTCTCTAAAATAAACAGTTTACCGAACCTGTTAAGCTGGCAATTTCAAAAACAAAAGAGTTGCAATTTTTCAAGAAAATAAGGATAATGGAATGTCTCTTTCCTAAAAACCAAAGATTATTTATTTTTCGACATTCATTCTGGGAACCAAAACAATAAAAAAATGAGCAAAACTGTTGAGGTACTAAAATCTTAGAAGGTCAACATTACTAAGTCAAGTGGTCTTCCGACATCACCTACAGACGTGTTAAAGAGACTAATATTGTTATTTTTGTATATAGTTTTCTGTTCTGGGATAGAAGAGGCGATAGACTCGAACGCTCATTGATGATAAATGACGACGTAGGGCAAAAATGTCTTGAACATAGTTTCTGTGGGTTATGATTATTATAATTGTGGTTATATTGATATTTATGGTGGCAATGGTTTCTCTTGTCAGCCTTAAATCTTGTTTTCATATATTGCAGACATTGATCTGTTTATTTTTTACCTTTTTTTTCTGATGTAGCTGTAGCAGACTGCGCAGGTCGTAAGAACAGTAAGTGGATTTTCATCTACGAAAACCTTAAATCTTTAAATTTCAATTTATAAAACTAGGTTTTCCACATTTTTTTTCTTATGAATTGATGGGTCACTATTCTTACTCAAACATTTATACTTATTATCTAAAGGTTTGGAGGATAAACTTTGGAGGGATGAGTACGAAAAGTTTCGCAAACAAAATCGTGACCAAACGGAGGGAGCACCACATCATACGAAACTGAAAAATACAGCAAAAGACAATGCACACGTTTCTTGAGTTTGAATTCAAAAAAGAAAAAACTATTATAAAGATAACGCTTTTTATTTGATTTCATTCTAACCTTTGTAGATTTTAGATTCTGTTTTCTGGTACACAGCATTAAAGCCTTGGATGATCTGAGCCAAGTGACTCGTGGGGCCAGCGGTTTTGTAATGTTAAAGCCCGGTTTCCATATGATCATTGCGATCGCTGGATTGCAGTGAAAAAATTGTTCAGCGATCCCGGCGATTACAGAAATCACGTAATGGCTGGGATATAACCGGGCTCTATCTTAGTTATTGTAACGATCTAGATTTCCAAAAAAATTAATGAAAATCACTTTTCAGTAATCATGGCAATCCAGCGATCGAAAGTTAAATTTTACCTTACTTTTCAAATCATGACATATCCGACTTTTTTTCTTGCTGTTCATGCACTTGACGGATTTATCAGGTGTTTCCTCGAACTTTTCCCTCTCTCAAATTGGATTAAGAACAAACTTGTTTGTTTTCTAATCTTTAATTCATGGAAGAAAAACAAAAAACTGTTTCTGCAGTTCCGATGTACAAATATATACCAACCTCACCCCTCCCCTGAAAGGTACTGCGTTAACCCAAAACGTACTGTTTTCTCCTAGACCTCTTTTCTTGAAATTATAACACAAAATAAGCTAGCATGATGCAGAAGTCCTATTTTTACCGATAGTTTTGTTCAATTTGACCGTAAAATATTGTTAACGTCCTTCTCGACGGGAGTCAGTTTCGTTTATATCGTTCGTAGCGATCAGAAACCAGATTGATTGCTGTGATCGTTCGATCGCCAGGATCGCTACCCAATTTTTTCAGCAATCCAGCGATTGCAACGATCATATGCAAGCTCCCCCTGGACGGTACACTAATCTATATAAACAGATTAGCTCCCAGCCGAAGCTGGTACTCATTTGCCGACCTCGTAAGGATGGAAAACTGAGTAACCTTTGGTGGAAAAGAAGGTCACACTAGTGTTTATTAAATCTTAGCAGAGCGGGGAATCGAACCTGGGATCTTGTGTTTGGAAGGCAGAGATGTTACCAACTGCACCAACCACGCCGCCGCCGGCGGGATGACTGGTAATACAAATTAACATATAGCTACACCTCGTTTCCTCTCAACACTTTTCTCGTGTCCTCGTCACTTCTCGCATGCTTTATTACTGAACGGAGCAATTCCATCTCGCCCTCGGACACCATTTTGTTTTCCTTGAAAAAAGTCATAGTTGTCATGGTAACTATCACTCTATACTCTGATAAAGCACGGTTTTTGACCAATCAGAGCGAGTGTTATATCAAATCTATATTATAAATTCAAATAAGGAAACAATAAAAGTTATAATATTTAACCTTGTAGTCACTATCGATATGAAAAATTGAATCATCGTACATGTTTCAAATAAAGCTGCGTTTTATTGTAATATTTACTGCATTATAAAAAGTTGAAATTTTTAATTATTGAATGTAAAATGTTGGAAGAGAAGTGGAAATTGATATGAGAGACAGCAAGAGCAACCACGCGAGCAGCAAAAGTGAAAGCGCCTTGAAAACTTCGTTATATATAACACATAAGAGAAAAATTCCAGTTCGTTTAGGTTATGGCGAACAAGTTATAAATGTAACTTGCACACAATATTTCAATATGTTGTACATCGTCTCCACGTCTCTTTTCACGTTGTAAAATCAGTTTTTGTAAGTCTTTTTAGACAAGAATTTAGTTTTTATATTATTGGCCGTTTTTATGCTAGGGACGTTAAAGTCTTCCGAGATGTTAAAGTTGTCTGATGACGACTTTAACGTCTAGTATAAAAGCGGAAAATATGACAGACGCATTTAACTTCTGACGACTTTATCGTCTGCTTTTAAGTGCGTCTAGAAGACGCATTTAACAGATGACTTTAACGTCTAAGACATTAAATTCGTCTAGCATAAAAACTGGACGCCATAAATCGGACGCATTTATGCCATTTGGCTCGTGTCCAGTGTCTTCCAAGAATAAAACCCAGTCTTTTTTCAGAAAAATTCAATAATTTTGAAATAGCCGTCTACTTTAATGCGTCCCGTTTTTACACCAGACGACTTTAACGTCCCTAGCATAAAAACAGCCATTTTCAACTGATCACGATCTTCTGATCCAGCGTTGAAAAGGATAAATTGATCGTTCACAGTTCTGCATTGGTGCTAAACCTACTAATTTGAGCCGGCCTATTAATAGTTTTTAAAAACTTTTCATAGCCCCACAAAAACTTCAATAATAGTTTCGTGGCTTAGCACTTTTCCTTCTGGCTTCATCCCTGGTAGAATTAATGACGGCTACCTAATCGCGAACAAACTCAACGTTCATCTATTTCTACAAAATGCTGATCAAGGTCTCCAAAAGATCGAGCATCCTCGACTCTTAGCAATTGGTTAGAGTAATTGTGTATACTTTTTACATTTATCCAAACTACTCCACTCGTTCGATGAAATTTTTTAGGAGTTGTCTTCTCAAATTTTCTTCTTCTCCCTTTGTGCTTTTCGGTGACTGGTGCACCCCTCTCTCCTAACAGAAGTATTTTCGATATTTTCCGCACACTGTACAATTTCGTTAAAAAGTGCCCCGTGCTATTTTCACTTTGCAGTCAAATATGCATGGTGTTGCCAAAAAGAACCATAAAACAAAAACAAAGAAACAAAGAAAGAAAACAAAATCTCATAGTAAAGTAAAGTGATACATTTATATT
This sequence comes from Isaurus tuberculatus, assembly GCA_025447995.2. Lineage (NCBI taxonomy): Eukaryota > Metazoa > Cnidaria > Anthozoa > Zoantharia > Zoanthidae > Isaurus > Isaurus tuberculatus. The sequence continues at coordinate 2,019 of JAOEHV020294931.1, read as the reverse complement.
GCGCCTTGTCATATGAATATGCTCAAAGGCGCATTACAATAATCAGTTTACCCCCAGCGGACCGAAAGCACAAAACAAGATTGATCACAGAAAAAATTTGCGACTTAGTTGATGTTGTTTATTTAATGTTCATTATTCTGCATGTACAATTTTAGCGTTTGAACAAAGACTCGATACTGTTTCACAAAGTCTGCACAGTACTAGCACAGTGAATTATAAAACTTCTAGTACTGAACAAAACAAATCATAATTCTATAAAACCCTGGATTATAAGGCAAGGCATGATGAGCAGAACAAAGTGTTTTCATGTCCCAGTTGGAAATGATCCAAAAATTAGACATTCTTATTGCCCCCGCAGGCCAAAACCCGAGGAGGCACCCTAGGATTCCCCGGTGTAAACATACAAGGACAAAGAATATTTGTTGAAAAAGTAAGAAATGTGTTTGTAGTGGGGTAAGCATTCTCGATTTGACGAAACTAGGCGCGCATGGTGGTCTCGGGTAATATTTTAGCAAGCGCTAGCGCGCAAGGTGGTATCGGGTAAATTTTGAAGCTTACCGCGAAGCTAAAGATCACAGCAGATGTTTTAGTTTTTGGGGTGAAGAAGGTAAATAAATAACTTGCTTTACAGTTATTCATTTGAATAAATATTAATTAAAAATTAAATCAGTATCAGATTGAATTGTTCGGTACATAACTTGATTTGTCGGGTAATTTTTGAAGTTTACCACGAGGTTAAAGATCGCAGCGGGTTGGAAAGTTTTTGGAGTGAAGAAGGTGAGTATGAAATCACTCTAAAGCCTAGTTTCCATATGATCGCTCACGATCGCCGGATCACTGGTATCACCGATGCGTAGGATCGCTCACGATCGATACCAATTTCTTTTCTTACACGTGTTTCCATTAAAACGCGAAAGTTCACGCTCTAGTGATCTCCAGCACAGTTCACGGCTCTTTTATCAGCCAACGGGTATTATGGTCAGTTGTAATCTATATGACGCACGCGTGGTAGCGAAGTGTGATAGATTACGATCGCCCGATCGCTGAAAAGTGTTTCCATATAATCGCTGGCAACATTTTCAAAGATCCAGCGATCGTGAGCGATCATATGGAAACTATGCTTAAAAGCATATCACACACATCGATCTTAGTAAAGTTGGTAAAGGCGGGGGCAGCTGTAGTGAAAACTATTCCTTGTAACAAAAAAAGAGTGTACTGCACTTTGTTTTATGTTTTTAAAATCTCATCAGTTTGCATAGTTTTTTCCGTTTTTTTATTCTATTTTTTTTTATTTTTACAATAATTTTTTTCATAATTATTTTCAGTTAGTTTTTTTCAAAGTTTTTCAATTTTTTTTTTCATTTTTTTTTTACTTTCAAATTTTCAATTTTTCAGTTTATTAAATTTTTTTTGTAATTTTTTATAAATAAAATTAGATTTTAATGTTATTTCGTTATTATAATATAACACTGGGCCACCATACACGTGACCTCTAGCTACAAAGCACCTATTGACGTCGATAAGTCTACGGGGTCCTTTTAGAGAGGGATACGTGATGTTTGTGACAGGTGGAACCGAGTTTATTCAATAATACGAAGCTTACAAAAAGGTCATCAACGAAACCAGGGAAGTTGCTTGGTTGGGTAAAGGAACTCTTGATTTGCAGATTTATTTGCTAGTTCTTTTTGTCGTACAATGAGCCAGACCAGTTTCTGAGATAAAGAAGAAAGTAATAAGTTTTACTCTGAACTTTGACAACCTAAACATAACAAGGTAAGTAAATTGCTAGTCTTGCTCGCGAAACAACATTTCGCAGTAGTGACTAGTGTCAGTGTGTGTGAGTTCGTGAACTTGAATTAAACAGAGATCTAAAACACGAACATTCAACAAGAGTGCACTTGAAACAGATATTTAAGATTGTCTTATCAAAACATTCTGTTCATATACACGCTTTTTTTTATAAGAACCAGTAAATTTTGCTGAGCCTCATTGTTCTTAATTTTTTGGCGATTTCAGCCT
>JAOEHV020294831.1:0-11830 GCA_025447995.2 Isaurus tuberculatus | reverse complement strand
ACATGAAACAAAGCAGCATTGTAATCTTCTTTGTAGTTTTCTATGTTTCATAACCAGTCCACTCTACTAACTTTGTTAAAACGGGGGACTCGGGATGAAGGAGAGGCCTTCTTCTTTTCTTTCGCCTTCTACGGTATCCAACATTGATGTGTAATTGTACGTTATGATGAAGTTGGCCTACTGTGTTGTTTTATCTTCCTTTAAAACATAACTGCTTCAAAACCTTGAATATCGCAACACATGATGATTAGTGTGACATGCAATTGATGGGATTTGCCTAAAAGATGTCGCCAACAATTGTTTTGCGACTAAAAATTAAAGTTTTGAAATCTAGACTTCCCATCACAGCATCATAATGAATTTCGGATTTATGCCAAACGAATCTGTGTTTTCTTTTTCTTCTTTTCAGCATGGAGTCATGACCTTAATCATTTGACAAATGATTTGTAAAACAGTCAACCCACTAATCCGGATTTCGTTGCTGTATTGATTTGCTTTTCTTGTCACTGACGTACAGTTTGAAGAATAGTACGACAAATTCATGCGCTTCTATAATATGTAACTAAAAAATTCAGGCAAAAGCAAATTTTATTTGCCATTTAGAACCTGGAGAAGGATTCAAGACACATGACACAGATTTCGATCACGACCCCGCAATATCCGTTTAGTATATGGCTAAAACAGTTTTCCTAAAATTATTCAGTGTAATTCCAGCTTTAATCTCGGTAATATAGTTTTGTGTTAATCAGTTAAATGTTTTAAATAAAAAAATTAGAGATAAAAAAGTACGACGTTTCGGCCTTTCCGAGGACAAGTAAACACACAAGTTTCCGAGGCCTTGTAAACACACAAGTCAAAATATGTTAAAATATGCACGTATTCAAGTTTTTAATTTTTTTTTTAAAAGTATAAAACAATAGACTAAAACTATTATCTAAAATGGTAAATCAATAATAGATTCTAAAAGCAAAACATCAAACCAATAAACTGAAATTAATTGAGATTCTTTACATAACAACACTTACATCAACGCATTGAGGAGCACAAACAGCTTTAATAACGATCGGCAGCTATGACAGAGGGCATGCGCAGCACAGCTTGGACCCCAAGAGATATTTTTAGAAATTTTAAGAAGCGTTTCAGTAAACTTGATTGCTTAATATATGAAATGTTATTGATCAAAGAACTCAAACCATTTCTAAACAAACAATGTGTCTATATCCGCGCGAAAGTATTTATTTAGATAGTCTCAACTATCTTTAGTTCATTGTTTAATATTCTTCTAGAATCTTTTGTTTTATCTTAAGATAATAGCTTTCGTCTATTGTTTCATACTTTATAAAAATTTTATAAAATTGGATACGTGCATATTTTAACATATTTTGACCTTTTAAATTACTTCAAAATGACCTCGGAAAGACCGAAACGTCGTACATTTTTATCGCTAACTTTTATAGCTAAATATAGTTTTGTGTAACCGTAAATAGCTTTCAGACGTTTTGTCATAAACTATCTGACTTGTGTTTCTTAAGAACATCTGGTAATAGTTGTAATCCATCGTTTTCACACAATCCCAAGAGACACAATTGACAATAGACAGGGCGGCCATGTTGGTGCCTCGAACAAAAGAAATCATCAAAATTATTTTGGCGAGGGTACACCAACATGGCCGCTATGACGTCACGTGAAAACCAAGAATAGAAGGTTGTTACGAAAGTAAAAATCCTTACCAGAACAAAATTAATTGTCGACTCGATACCTCTGGTCAAGCGAGTTCATGGATCCATAAACAAAAGCCTATCAAAGCAATCAACTTTATACTTATAACCCTACCCAGGCCGGGGTTTTTGATGCTGCTCTGGACCGGCGGGGGAGAAAGTGCCACGAAAAAGGCATTAACCAAATTTGGTGGATAATTAGGAAATAATAACAATTTGATGTATTCACTGGTGTAATACGTCATTATGACGTCACAATGAAGTCATCGATCTGAAAAAAACGGGAATTTTCCTGACCATGTACCAATTTATTAGAACTTAAGCAAATATTATTATTTTATTTTTTAACTAATAAAACTTTCAGTTAGGTTTCTAAAAGTTGTAAAATATTGAAATTCAGAACACCAAGGTCTCAAAAACCTATTAATATGACAACATCAGATATTCCCAATGCTACAAACACTGTGGCTGTTCATGAAATCGGCGCAGGCACTTTTTGCCCCGTTAATATTTTTATTTTTGTTTATCAGACTTTCGGTTAACCGGACATCGATCTCAGTTTCGTTGCCACAAGACTAGTTAATCTATAGGTTTTGCTGTAATGGCTTCTATGCCACGACTATTGACGCCTACGATCATAAATCGTTGTTCAAAAAAACAAGTTTGATATTGGGAGAAAGCATAATTTGAATTTGACATATTTCTAAGACGACAAACTTACATTGCCTGAAACAGTCTGCGCGTTATAAAAAGTAGTATCTCTTAACTGGACCCAAAAAACAGGAATCATAGAGAATTAATTCTAAAAGAACTTCGCACTATAACTGATTGAAAAACAACCTAAATTGTCAACACATTACTTGCAGCATAATACAGTATTCTTAGTTTGCTATATTTTAGTGTAAGGTTTATTAGAATCGTCTTCTGTATGGAAATGAACACTGTTATATATAATTGTAAAATCAGAATAACTATAAGTTTGTTAACAAACCGATATTCATGTTTATGATTTAGTAGAAGTATCAAAACATTCTACAACTATAAATTCTTCCGAATGTAAAAAGTAGTTTAGTTTAGCTTTAGCTTAGCCTTAGGGTAAAAATTAAAAGCTGTTGAAAGTAGAGCTCCGGAGTTGTTTGGTTATTCCCAAAAAACACCCCGTAATATTTATATAACAAAGAGTCAAAATTCATTCTATACCCCTAGGCTTGTCACTTCATAACAAAATTAGTAAGGAAAAAACCAAAAAAAAAATTAAAACATGAGTGAAAAAAATCTTTAAACAGAAAAACAAAACTAACCGAAAAAATTGTTTTTCTTTTTTGGATATTTTTTTTCATCGAACTCGACAACCAGAGTAAAGATGGGAATTGAACGTATAACACAAATTATGATGAAAATTTTGACGCTTACCTGCAGAAGTTGTTGTAGATAGTGAGAACAGTCTGTGGGTTTTTGACATGTATTCAATTTATATATTTTTTTAATTCACAAAGAGCTGTAAACCTTACCGACGATGCAGATCAATTTAACGGCCCAGCTTGATTCAATTTTTTTTTTTCATGAGTTGGTATCGCCCACGTGTTTGCTAATGTCGATGCTTTGTATGGTTTTCCAACACTTAAATTATTTGGTTTATCTTTGTAGTGGAATTAATAAACTGTAAGATATACTCTCCAAGCAGTTTTCTGCTCATTTAGTCCACTAAACAAGAGATAGAACTAACTTGTTGATAATTATACCTTTGAAAGCATTCACTCACGAAATTTTCAGTGCTCCTGTGTTTTAAAGGCGAGCTCATAAAATATATGCAAAAATAAAATAATTACTGCTCGCTTACACGCCAGGAAGACGGAAAATGTGTTTTGAACTTTAAGTAGCGAGCACAGTCGGAAGCAATTTAAACTTGGTTTATGGCTAAAGCATTTAATTTCCCACATAAACGCGAAGGCGAAAAGAACATATGTCAGAAAACAGAAACATCATGGCACCAAGACCTTTAAGCAAGCGCAGTTTGGTCATTTGTTAAATATTTTGTGCTTCCCGTGTTTGATCGAAAAAGCGTCGCGACGTTTATTAAATTTTGCGTGCCATTTGCGGCGCTTATTCGAGGGCAGCGCTTAATTAAAAGAGACAGAGTATTTTTTTTTTTGACTTGATTTTCTGGCTTTGCAATTTGATATAAAACTGTCAATTTTTGACGGGATTTTTACCCCGATTTTCATTGAAAATTCCGAATTTCGACCAACATACCATGGGGTACAAAAAGTTCCCGATTTTCACGTGCTGTGTGATTTATTTCTAAAATTATCGTACATCTTGCATTACGAGGACAAAAAACAGTATAACGATCAATTGATTGACCGTGTGATAGAGATTCACGTCAAAGAACACTAGAAAAGCGTTTGCGACCCTTAAAATATCAACATTTTTATGAAGGGCATGCGCCTTCGTACTGCAGAGGTTTGATAGACTAGTTACACAGCAACTGAATTACACAGTTTCCCATCCATAAAATCCCACATTGAAAAGGATCGTAAGTTGGACCCCCTGACTTTTAGTTATTCTCATTTGTCTTTGCCTACATCAAGTTCTGCGATTGTCGCCCTTATTCGAAAGGGTACTTATTAACGTTTTGGCTCAAAACGCGGTGTTTATTCTAACAAATACGGTAATAGAGATGAAAGTAACGACTAAATAAACAAACTTAATATTTCTTTATAAGAATCCTGTTTACAAGAATCATAAGGCTCAAAATCCCCTGAGAATCAAGAACTTTTTAAGAATCAGCTTAAGGCTCAGTTTAATTTTTCAGCATTTCTAAAGTATTTCAGTGCTTTTAACATAAAAAATTACTCGTTGCTGATTGGCTAACGAGGGAGGGCTTTTTTCTTTAATTGAGGGCAAAATTACTTGGCGCTGATTGGTTGCTGGTTTGCGAAATATGTTGTTTTGGCAACAGTGGCTTCGCGGTTTGCCGAAGTTGATGAAAACGGAATTATAGATTTAATGTTTTCTAGTGAAAACGAAAATACTAGAAAAAGTACAAATTATTGGATAAACGTGTTTCAGAAGTGGGCAGCAGCAAGGAAAGTCGAACAAGCGAAGAAAGCGCGCGAAGAATTTTGCCCTCGATGTCATAAACATGTAACGGCATGGTTCCTCGTAAAATTAAGGATTAATTTCACTTGTGTTTTCATTTTTTTCCCCAAATTACTCTCGTCGTTTTGCTATTCGGGCAATTTTGGAAAAAATTGAAAACACTCGTGAAATTAATTTTTAATTTTACTTGGCCCCATGCGATTACCTGTACTAATGACTCAGAGGACTATATATTGGAGAGAAAGACATTGTCATTGATATGATTGAAAGTATTGTTTTCTGAAGGATTATGTAAATGTGTATACACATCGTTGTGTTACATTTTTTCCATGCAAATGAAAAATCCAATTTCTGGAACTTGCGGTCGTTCTGTACTCTATCCCTATATTTTTATAATTCATGTCACTATTTCTTAAAAGAACCCTGACGGGGCCACAGTCCAAATAGTTCTTGGCCAACTGGCTTAATAAATTATACTATACAATGTTTTTGTTTAATAAGTGTAATAGTTCAATTTACATTGATTCAAATAATGTAAAACGTAAAGCATGTGCAAATAATAAACTGAAACTGAAACTTTATAAGATTAACAGTGTTTACGCTGAAATTTGAAAATATTTCAAGAAATGCATTAAGAATCATTTGAGGCCGAAATCACTGGTAAAGCTAAGAAACATGAGGCTCAAACACGAAATTTTGTGATTCTTATAAAAATATATAGTGTAAAGCTTTGAAGTGAGTAATTTAAGTAGTATGTTTATATCCTAAGGATTTCAAGTGCGAAGATTTGACTCTTCAATCTTGTTAAAGCCCCATTTACACGAGCAATTTTTCCTTGACATGTTTCGAGAGCATCTCATCTACTGAGTGCCATCATCAGAATGGTGTTGAGTTAAGGTCTAAAAATAAGGGGGCTACAGTCAATTATGTCATTTTTGTCAAATTTCGAGACATTTTTTATCATATCGCAGTGAATATTTTGAAACTTCCAATTCCCCTTCATAGGTTCATAGATCGATAAATGAGAAGGACTCATAAATATTTCCAGATTTTTCGAAGAGGTTTAAGAGAGAGAAAAGCTGGAGGGGGAGGGGGGGGGGAGAGAAGTTCTTTTTTTAGAGAAATTTGAATGTAGTGAATTTTAGGGATGTTTGAAAACTTTTTTTGGAGCTAATATTTGATAGATGAATGCCAAACCGTCCGCAAACCAAAGGTACACCTTCCATCTGTTAGGAACCACGGTTTGGTATCCGTCCTCAAACTATTTCCTTTCCAAATTCTCCTTCACTTCTTCCTACCACCTGCCTAAATTGTGACTAGACTGCCCCCTTAAATACAGATTTTCTACAAAGGAATAATGAGCACAAATGTAAACAAAAGTGGAGAATATTGACTGCCAAGGCAATAAATACAAGATCGACGTCTAAGTCAATGGCCTTTGGGTTTTGCCATCTGCTGCTGGTTTTTTGAAATACTGCTTTTGTGATAAGTTTGTAATTTTTGGGACGAGGCTTGGTCATTAATATTTCTAATATATTCTTGTACATAATTGAAAGTATTGGATAAATAATTAGTTTGCACGAAAGTTTTAATAATTGTCATAAATTGCTACAGTTATGAAGCAGAAAATTTGTGCACCCATCGTGCCGTACGAACTTGATTTGTCTGAATGACGATAAAGAAGTTTTTGAATACATGTAACAGCAAATTTTGCTTATAGAATTCACGCCTCTACAAACTAGTGGCACTGGCAGTGATAAAATAATAGCCGAGAAACAACATTTCTAAGATTTTCTCGCAATGTACAAAATAAAAAATCGCCTTATGAGTTATGTCTCACTCGGGATGAAGAGTATTAACTTAAGTACAAAATAAAGTTCTTCACCCTTTCGAAGCCTTGGTATGTTTTAGCATATTCGTAAATTTTGAGATTTTTCAGCTCCACTTCTTTTCAATTGTTTCACGAATTACGAGTTCTGTAACAGCAACGGGACAAAATAATTTTCTTCAAAATACTTTAAAACTTATTTTGATTGTGATATCCTATTTATTTTATTTATTCATAAATTTATGAAGATTCTAGTAGATAGCAACACTAGGGAGAAACAAAAATAGGACACGTGGTCCTTCGCAAAGGTTGCAATTCCTATGGTCGGCATTAGGCAATGGGAAAAAAAATTAAAAGCCATGATGACGAGAAAAGGAAAAGTATTACTATGGGCTACAGCTGCAAAAACGCGACAAAATTTCTCTTAGCAATTAAATTTATAATCTGCATAAAGTTATATTTCACCATATGTCTGGTTTCCGTTAGTAATTATATTTTCAGTTATTCGCTAGCTGAATTCCGCCTTAAGTTATGGAAAACTGTTTTGGATTTTCCAAAGCTTTTGAATCTTAAAAGCAGTAATTGCCAGAAGACACAGGAACTTGAATAATTAACCGGTTCCATTACTTTGGCTCCAAACTGACAGGTTATTTTTAAAACTTTAAAACTTGTCAGTTGGTATCACATGACTTAATCTCGACATACTTAAGCAGTATTTTCAATTTGCCACATGAAGGAACAAAACCATTTTAAACACACCTTAAAGTTAAAATATTTTTTTTTGGTAAGAACGTTTATTTGTTTTTGTTCAAGGTTCAACAAAGTCAAAGAAAAATATTTAAGTTGATCAATTATTAAAAATTCCTTCCCGTCATTAATTCTGTTTATTTATTTATTTTTGCTTAAGTCCAGTTTAAACCTTTTTTACAGGATCATTTTTAGAATTTCAAAAAGGGTTTAAACAAGACCAAAGCAAATATAAATAAAAATTAAGCAAAATTAATTAAGAACTGGCAAAAAGAAGCTCTCAAGATGCATTTTGAGAATGTGAGAGCTTATGAAAACGGCCCGAGACTTTTTACCATTGAGGCAAACGATTTGAGGAGTAATCGCAGCTTTGCCAGTTGCGGTGCGGCTCTCAACCGTTGAATTTTTACCAAACAGGAAACTAAAAGTAAAACGAACAAAAAATGTTCCGAGGTAATGATTAACATTTGATCAGGGCGGAAGCAGCATTAGAAAGATCTCATTTTCTCGCTTTTAATCTCAAAGCAACAAATTTAACTACTTCTGTATGCACAATATGTATTTATTTACAAGCTATGTCGGAGGGATTAGTTTAGGATAAATAATTGAAAGAGCCAGTTATAATTTTATAACATCCAACGGCTGCAAGTACAGTTACACAAGATAACTTGCATAAGATAACATTGTCATTAAAATGGAATTTTTAAAATATTGCAGTCAATACGAGTAAACAAAATTTAACAATACTTTAAACAGGGAAAAGAGCAAAACTCGAAAAGACTTAATACGAACATAGGTTACTACAACACTTACCTTATAAGTAGAGTTTTACAAACTTATTCGGTTGTTTAATTTATCTGTTAGGTCAAGCGTTAGGTCCAAAGAAATATTAAACCTTTTTCAAGTTGTGATGGATGCTCGCCTCGTTGCATTATTCAACGATATATTCTAATTACTTCCTTTAAATCATCCAATTTTGTTATATGAACTCCAAACTTAAAAAGCAGCTTGTAATCTTTCCATAAAAGTGCATTAAGGGTTGGCCACGATTATTCTCAGAGAGGAAATGGAATAAATTATAGGATTCCTTGATTGGTGCATAATATTATAATTATATTGTTTACCTTCAATTTGATTGATAGCCGAACAGTCAGCTAAAAACAGGCAAATGGCAATAAAACAATAACAATTTGTAATTCGTCGAATTTCCGAAATTTGGTTATTATTTCGATATCCTTTGGGATATTCAAAGCCGTCGAAACTCAACTATAAGTACTATAGTGAAGTTATTCGTGAAGAATGAATAAATTTCAAGCTGCGTTCAGCACCTATTTAAAAAAATTATGAGAAAACTTTCTAACAAGCTGCTTGTAACAACTACAGGCTGAGTGAAAAAGTCAACTTTGTTTTTAATCGGCAGGTGCGTGTGAACAAACAACGAAAATTGAAATTCTACTTGTTTGGCATTCAATACTTCATTTTCTGCACACTCAATTTTCAAGTTGTCTTTTTATCAATATCAATAGTAATAGAAACAATGAAAATAAATAAAAATAATAAAGAAAAACTAGGTTTATTGACAACAAAACTATTTTAAAAACCTATTACAATCCTTTCGATCAAAAACTATCTTCAAAAACCTATTTATTTAAAACCTATTTACACTTCATTTCGATTAAAAATATTTTCGAGCACAAAAAAGCTATTTTCAAATACACATTTTGTTTTTTTTTAAAAAAATAAAATTTACAAAAATCAAAAAGGAAAATATGATGGCATAAATAAAAAATTGGGTTCTCATTGTCTTATGGGATATTGGCGAGTCCTTTTTGGATATCTAAATCAACGTTTGATAATTCTAATTTTATCTCTTCTAAAACTCTGGGAGCCTCTTAAGCATAGCAATGCCGAATACTTTGTTCAGATCCATGACATGGTGGTTGCATGTTTTTAATGCTTCTATCAATGTAGAGCGCGAGGAGGGGAGACACCTGTCATATGTGGGGTATTTGACTTTTCAGAAGCACTTTTGGTCAAAATCCTAACCGTGGGGCCCCAAACTTTGGTCAAATGAGATCAAACATCCCCTTATTGAGGAAGTAATATCCCTTAATTTCATAGCAGACTTGCCGAAACATGTTTAGTTTTAAAACTGTGGTAATCTGTTTGTTAAAGTATTTTAAATTAATGCTGAGTAGAAGAGAGCCAGGATTATTCCACATTTTTCACTTGAAAGAAAAACGTTTTTGTGCAAAGTGAGACAGACGCTATTACATGCAAATTATAATCCTTACACCAATTTTTTGTAAAATTCAGCGGGTCATTATCTTTTATAATGATAAATTAAAACCATCCATGCAAATTTTTTTTATTACACTTTGGTTGTTATAGTGCCCAAACAAGCCAGTAAAATTAAACCTCGTTTGCAGTTACAAGCATTTATTTACATCTTCACAATGAAATTATGTCACAACAACAATAGGAAAATTTTTGCTGACGATATCTAATATAATATGTTTCATTAGCATAGAACTTTAATCGGTGAACAACAAAAAATAAATAAGATTTTAGTTCAAAATTTATCAAGCCTTGTAACGTCGAACAAATGATGGAGGTGTTAGTTCTATACATACAGTTTTTAAGAAAGTATCGGTGTTCCAAAAAGCTGGCCGGCAAAACCGTTAATGACAAAACATTTTTGTTTTTTTGAGAAATTTCCATAACATGGCAGGAATAGCATTTAACTTGTCGAGCCTACATTACCGCCAGAGCCTAAATACGGAAAGCACCTTAAATTCAGAACTTCTGTTTTTTCTAATCATGTTAAGCCCGAGAGGCGGGGGATGGGGATGGAGGAGAGTCGGGCTAACCACGGGAGTTTTATCGTGGGCTCTGTCCCCAGGGTGGGGATTTTTATGGTAGATCATTAAAGTCCTCTTGTAAGCAACAAGAACATTTCACAGCCTTCACTTGCTTCCCCCGGGGGGAGTTCTGACCACTTGTTTTGTCCTGGAGTGGGGAATTTGCCTTTTTTTTAAAAAAATGTCAAAATCGCCACCTCATACCTAGCTCCCCCTCCCCCCTCCCTTCTCGGGCTTAACATTGACAGGTGCATAACTCCTTTAGAAGACGAGGCATGTACAGTAATGAGTGAAAAAGCGGAAACAAAGATTTGCCGATACACTTAACTTGCATATATATGGTATCGTTTATCTACCAGCTCCTTTTTGATTTTTAATTTTTGTCAAACAAGTTAGGGGATCTTAGCAAAACAATGACGTAAATGAGGGAAAATGTTTTTGTTTAACAACTAAAAGCCCCAGGGGTTTGTGAAACCGTTATCGAGGAAGAAATTTTTTATGCTCAGCACAGAGGTTAATCTCAAGCCAATTAGAAACGTTCTACCAAATAGAAAGAACAACTGACTAAATAAACAAGATTCTGGTTTAGTTATCACGTGATCAAGACGAAAACCGTAGGCCAATCTTTCCGCATGCCGCGGGCTCAGTTGAAGGAATATGAAGGATTTTGTGGGGCACCACACCAATTGCCAAGAAACCGCAAAACATCTTGACACTCTGGACTATGGGACACCTACAGAAAGAGAACGAAATGATCAAAGTTAATAAGTATCCTTTTTCACCTTCACTGACACAATTATATCATTCTTTTGGCTGGTGTGGCAGTCTGAGATAGTAATCGTACTGAGACTGAATTTTGACTACTACGCATGTACTACCTTGAATAACGTTAAAGATAAGAGTTTTTGCATCGCTCGAAGTTCCATTGTTAACAATTTCAATCACTAGGTTTAGGAGTTTTACATCTCTCAAAGTATATGTTAGGGTTTGATGATGCCGGATGGACTGCGTCGGTGTTTCTTCAGAAATAGTTGTATAAAAAACTTTTACGTTAAACAAAAGAAAGATTACTAACGTTTCGCCACTCTACTCCGACGAAGGACTTACGTCCGAAACGTCACTAATCTTTCATTTTTTTTATTACGGTGTTAAACTTAAATTTTTTTATACCACTATGTTAGGGTTTCGGTAAGCATTACATTTGCTAATTTCTATGTAAACATAATTAAAGTGGTACCCTGGTGGTTTTGACAAAGATTACCATGGTAACGTGAAGGAGTGTTTGTGTTCCTTTCTCTCTATAATAAAGATTAATTCGTTTTAATCGAAACTTGCTTTCTTGCTGCTCGATCGCATCAGTAATAATTGGTTTCTCATCTCGTAATAAAAACTATATAACATAGAAGTGTCAATGTTCACGTGATTACATAACTAACTGTAACATTTTATTATCAAATTCATTAATAATTCATAAGGAAAACACAATGGAAAATCATTGCCATGACCGAGTTTTTAATTTACTTAGAGATTCGTCCTGATTTGCATACGACTTTAACTTGGATTTTCTGCAGAAA